>VUYV01000363.1:358228-437641 GCA_008711295.1 Anarhynchus alexandrinus | reverse complement strand
TGTGGGGGTGGCGCGGGGCCGAGTCGGCGGCCGGGCCCTGCGGCGCGGGGCCGGTGTCGGCGGGTCTGGTCCCGGGGGCCGTCGTCGGGGCGCCGGCGGCTGCTTCTAGCCCGGCCCCCGGGGACGAAGCGGGAGGAACGTGGTGCGGGGCAGGTACTTGCCCCCGAGGTGTGCACCGTGGCCGGGGTTGGTTTCCACGGCGGTGCTGCCTGCTGGAGGCCTCTGTCCCGTGGAGTCTGGAGCACGTTTCTGCCCTGCTGCACCTTGTCCCTTCAGATTGTCTTTAAGGGAAAGAAATAACAGTGAATCCTTGCGCCAACCCAAAAGCTGCTCCATGTCACGCCTGTTTAATGCACAGGGTTGGGAGGCACTATATTCTTGTTCCTGACAGGTCTAGGTTCAGGTATGGCTTGTTGCCACTGAAGTGGATTATTTTACCAGTTGGCTTGGCAGGGAGCTTGGTTAATCAAAGCAGGTTGTCAGTACAATTTTGAAAAACAGTTATATCTCCTCTATTTATTGAAAAAATCTTGGCACTAGAGATGTTTCTGTGATCCCAGGCTATTGTGTCTAGCCTAAATGCTTGCAAATAGATCAGGAGGGATATTTGAAAGTTGATGAGTCCAAGCTGGATAAAATAAACGTTTTTCTGTGTACAGAATTCGGTATTGAATGCAGTAGGAGAATAAACCCAAATGTTAAAACCTATGCTAATGACTTGAAGTAACCTTTTGTAGGTATCCGTACAGAAGCTTGTACTGGAGCATCTCTATAACAGAAATACCTTTGAACTGGGTTCCTTTAATTTTCTGTAATGAGTAAGGCTCCTTTCACAGGACCAATTTCCAAAAAAAGCCAAGTGAGAAGACTTGAGATCACTCATAGTGTAATTCTCTCCTTAATTTTTGTATGATTTTTGTGATAGTTCTGGAATTGGAGGTGGATTAGATGAATACTCATTATTTGACCTAAGTCAGCTTGTGGAAGAGTTCGGTTTACTTGCTTGCTGATAACTGTGTTGATGTCTCCTGAACGGAAATAATATTTTAGTTGAGCAGCCTGAGAGTAAAATCTGCTTGCCTGTAATCCAGAGTAATTAATTAAGGTCAAGTTGGGAATGAGGCTAGAATAGTAATTGCTCATAACAGTGCTGCCTTGACCGAAATGTAAGAAGCATGTAATTAATTCTTACCTTTAATTGGATAAGTTCTCTGAGGCGCTTTCTTTTGCTCCTGTAGTTCCTGGATAACCTAGGCAATGATATTGACCTAAATTCTCCCCCTTGGTCAGGAAAGGAGGGTATGGTCCCTAATGTAATTATAGGGAATGATAAATTCTCTGTAACTGAATATTTTATTTATAACTGCATCTTTAGAAGCTAGGTATTGTCTGTAGCTGTAATTTGTCAGACCTTGACAGGAGCTGACACTGTTGCTGTAGGAAAGCTGTCCTGCCACTTGTCTCCTCGTTTCTGCCCATATGGCACCGTCCTGCGCAGACGTGAGCACTTAAGCAACAGTGCTGTGAGCTGAGCTAGAGAATGTACACGGGGCAGGGGGTGGATTTATTGTTCAGCCCTACAAGTGGTTGTCATCAGTATTTAAACTGCATTCTTGATGGTTGCCTAATTGTGTGTGTGCAGTGGTTTTCTTAAATTAAACGAAAGTTGTATATACTTTGGACTTAATGGTGCTTTGTGTTGAGAAGTCTTGTGAAGTGCTTGTAATAGTTCATTCAACAGTTGAAAATTCTATTCCTTTTTTTTTTTTTGCTTCAACTTATTCCTTATCATCTTCATACTTCTGTTGCTTGCCTGCAGGTTTATTTTGACTTCTTGTGCTTCCTGTAGAAAAAGACTTTTTTCAGGTAAGAAATAGTCATTTGGAGCTCTTGGTTTGTCCTTGCTGTCAAAATGCCGGTAGCTACATGGCCCATATATTTAAAAAAAACTTTTTGGAACCAGTGTCTTTTCAGGTGTTTTTGTGGATGCAAGCACCAGACTTGAGTGATCATTCACGTGCGGGTGTATAATGTGTCCATGCTGACTGACTGCGGATGTGTGTGTCAGAAAATAATGCATATTGTAATATAATTCCTTCTTTCCTTCTTTTTGAGGCTTGTTAGTTTGTTGACATGCCATTGTGTGGTTTTACTGGGCTTGAGAACTTTCAGCCAGCCTTGTTTCAATACAGCTGGCTGCAGTCTGCTTTTTTTTTTTTTTCTTTTTTTTTTTTTTAAGAACTCCATTTCAGGTAGGCTTATGAAACTGGTTAAAAAGAGATATAACTGTCTCCATCTGTGTCTTTAGCTAGGCACCCTGTATTACAAGAAAGAGGGGAAGCACTACTGCTTAGTGTGGGGTGGGGTTTTTTCAGTATGAAGTTACCACCAAAGACCTTTCCTGATTTTGTTGCTGATGTTAAAATACTAGTTTCAATATGGACCTCTTTTTATGATTCTACTCAGCACTTCTTTCCCAAGGAAATAGAGATTATCCTCTTCTTCCACGGAGTACTTGAATCAGGAAATTATCTTGAACACCTCCAGTGCTCCAGATGTAAAACTGAGCATCGCTGGCCTAGGCTTGTGCACTAGCAGCACAAAGACAGTGCTGTTGGTAGGGTTTGAGTTATGGTTTTTAGTTAGTCTTAAAGCTGAAGGCTTAAAGGCTTCTGTTAGCGTAGCAGAGGTTGCAAGACTTTAAGTGCATCTTCACTATAATGCCAGTTGCTAATGGCTTTTTTGTTATGTGATTCCCTGTATTTATATCAGTCCTTTGCCTGGATTGCAGCTCTGTCGTCTCAGTATTGCTGTCATCATCAGTCTTGCACAGAGATACAATGATTTTTTATTTTTTTTTTCCTGTGCTGTCTTTTCATCTCTGAGCTGGGGGACAAGTCTACAAGCAGCCTTGAAGTGCACCCCTTTCTTCCCTTCTTGTAATAAAATGGGGGAGTTGCATCCTTCTTACAGAGTGACAGATACACAGATGATGATTTGTCTGTGTTATCTTAAATGGGGACATAACTTTTCATCAAAGCTCATGGCAGTGTAACTTGTAAGATTTTCCCTTTATTTGACTGTCATGAAAATATCCTCTTCATATCAACAAGTAGGGTAGATTTGGTCCTGTCCAGTGAGGAAGCACTTGAATAATGAAACTGAGAATGCCATGTCTAAGAGTCAGAACACTACTGACTGGTTGGAAACAGTGCCCTATGGGATTTTCAGTGGTCAATATTGCAGGTGCTACAAATTATCTGTGAAAAATGTTTCTCAATTTATTTTTTTTTAATGGATATTTTTACAGGTAGACTTCTTCTAAGAGTCAGAAGTCCAAGTCCAGTTACTGCTGCAGGTACTGTCACCAGATAATTCTTGTGCTTTCCTACTGGCTGCTTCTGTTTTTGGTCATAATGTTTTCATCTGATAGCTAAAATACATGTTGATGCTCACTGATAAGAAAAATCTTAGGTTCAGCAATGTGCTGTAAATGTATAGTGTGCTGCTGGAACACCCAGAGCAACCTCAAAGCTGGGGGCAGGACGTGGTCAAAACTGGAATTATTAATTGATCAGATTACTCAACACATAGCCTTAAGTAATAAAATTCTGTCTCAAATGTGGACTTCTCTAGAATACCAAGGTATTGCTTTCAGAAGGGATGTAGGTGATAATACTTCAGAGCCGCTTAATATTTAAATGTTTGTACTGACTTTAAAACGTTGGCAGGGAGTGCAAAATGGTATTAGACTCAGTAATGCAGGTGGTGTAGCCAAGCAGACAGTACGTAGGCAAATGGAAGTCATGTTCTTGGGCCCTTCCCCTTTCTTAAAGGTATGCTCTTTTAAGAAGAAACCAGTTGTCTTTGCAAAATGGTGAAATTGTTATGTGATTTCTATACCCATGTGTGGTTCCTCTCCTCGTCTGTTGTGCCAGGCTACTCTCTGACAGGTAGCACCTTGTCCAGGGTTATTCGGTAGGTTCAACCTTAGGCTGCTGCACTGCTACCCTAAACCAAGTATTTAAATGTAGTCCCACCATAAGTGAGTTTGTCCAAGGAGTTCTGTGGGTCTTTTGTTGTTTTTGTTTCTGAGGGAGTATAAAACGGCAATGAGAATCAGTCCACTTTCTTTCCTTTTCCTGATTTCATTTTTATTTGACAAAGGCACTTTGAGCCCATAGGTACCCGTTAGGCAGGACAAAAGTGTCATTTTGAGGACAGTTACACTTGGTGCGTTCAGCATTATGAAGTGGTTTTATACAGCTTCAGTTCAGGTAGAAAAAAAGGAGAAATTGCATTGGGGTGCTCAGTCTGCAGGATAAATTAGGCTTCTCGGAACAATTTGAATGGCTGTAGCTTGTTCTGCCACTCCTCCTGCAGTCCAGGGAAGCCTTGCATGTATTGACATGAGTCGGATTTGTGGATGAAGAAATTGTTCTGGAGAAACTCTGTTAGTTTATTTCTTGTGTGACCAAAATGCAAATCCCTCTGCCATGTGATGAATGTAGTTTATCCAACTGTCAACTCCGTGGACAGGAGAGGACTGTGTTTGGTCATCTTGGCTTGTGGTTGTTCACATGGCTAGACATGCACGGATTGACGTGAACTCTCATGATTGGGAGACTGTGCTTCCATAAGAAACAATGCAGCTTGCTTGAGCCGTCTGCAGGTCTTTTAGTTGTTAAACATTTGAACTCTTAATTTCCTTGAGAAAATTCTTGCTGTCTGATATATTAATTTGCACCTTAAAATATCCTTCACAGTAAATTTATTCTTTTTTAACTAGGGAGATCTAAAACCATAGAGATGTTTAGAGTCTGAAGTTGCTAGAAGATTTTTCAACGAAAGAAGTGTTTCATGTGACTTTTTTTCCCCTGATTTGTTAGGCTGCTTTTTTCATGACAGTTGGAATTATGAAGGCTTTTTTTTTTTGTCCGAAGGTTTTTTTTTCTGTCTCTCTGAATAGTTAAAAGATATTTTTGAATATTCAGAAAGCATCAGTCTTATCATGATATATATTGAAAAGCCATGCTTGTTAAATAAGAATATCTCAAGTATAAGATATCATAGAATCATAGAATGGTTTAGGTTGGAAGGGACCTTGAAGATCATAGAGTTCCCAGCCCCTGCCATGGGCAGGGACACCTCCCACCAGCCGAGGTTGCTCCAAGCCCCGTCCAGCCTGGCCTTGAACACCTCCAAGGGATGGAGGTTCCACAACTTCTGTGGGCAACCTGGGCCAGTGCCCACTGCCCTCAAAGTGAAAAATTTCTTCCTAATATGCATTCTAAATCTACCTTCTTCCACTTTGAAGCCATTTCCCCTCATCCTATCACTACATGCCCTGGTATAAAGTTCTTCCCCAGCTCTCCTGTAGGCCCCCTTTAGGGACTGGAAGGCTGCAATAAGGTCTCCCCAAAGCCTTCTCTTCTCCAGGCTGAACAACCCCAACTCTCAGCCTTTCCTCACAGCAGAGGTGCTCCAGCCCTCTGATCATCTTTGTGGCCTCCTCTGGACCTGCTCCAACAGGTCCGTGTCCTTCTTATGTTGGGGGCTTCAGAGCTGGACGCAATACTCCAGGTGAGGTCTCACCAGAGCAGAGTAGAGGGGCAGAATCCCCTCCCTTGCTCTGCTGGCCACACTTCTGATGCAGCCCAGGATGTGGTTGGCTTTCTGGGCTGTGAGTGCGCATTGCTGGCTCATGTTGAGCTTCTCATCAATCAGCACACCCAGGTCCTTCTCCTCAGGGCTGCTCTCCAGCCATTCACCGCCGAGCCTATATTTGTGCTTGGGATTGCCCCGACCCAGATGTAGGACCTTGCACTTGGCCTTGTTGAACTTCATGAGGTTGGCATGGGCCCACCTCTCCGGCCTGTCCAGGTCCCTCTGGATGGCAAAAGAGTATAATATGAGCTTGCTGAAGGCTTGTGTCTGACCTAGGGTTTTCGTTGTTTCTTTTAAAATAACCTGTACTAAAAGATGACTTGTTAAAGTTTGTTAACCACCATGGTATTGCAGCAGAAATCCACTGGTATGAGGAGGAATTGTGGGTTACATCAGAAGTGATGGCTTCAGTTGTGTGAATCACAGTCTGCTGTAATTGTTTTGCAAAAGAATTTTGATGTACTTCCAAATCTAGAACACTCAGGCATTTTGACTGTTTGACTCAGATTTGGCAGTTTTGTTTTTGTTTATGGGCTGCTTCTCATACTTGGTATTTCAGAATTGAAGCTTTCTCTTTTTTTAGCTATTGTCCTCAAAGTTACAGTTTGGGTGATAGGAGTATAATTGATGGAGCGGGGTTAGTGGGGGTTTCTCAGTAATAGTTCTTATTAAACTCCTGGGAGGAAAAGAGAGAGTTAGACTTGGGTTACAATGGTTGCTTTTAAGTGTCTTTGAATGTTTGAGGTACATTTGCTTAAAAGTCTTACCTGCCAAATAGCAGTTAGATAGAAAAGTGGGGGGAGCAGTTAGGCATTTCTGCAACTTGGAATAGCAGAGAAAGGGAAAGAAAAAAAAAAAGGCAAATGAGATGAAGGGGGGTGGGGACATGCAACAGTAGGAACTTTTGTTTTCATATTTAGCAATCCATTGGAAGAAATGGTGAACTCATGATCACCTGTGCTGGATCTTCAGCCTGTCATTTCACCTAGAATCATACATTCTCAATGTACAAGATAAAACTGACTGTAGGGTGTAATTTCCTTTAAGTGCAATTTGGCCCATATGGTGGATTTAATGTGTCAGTGATCTGTTCTTTAAATGTCTGGAGACAGTGCCTTGAATTTTGTGTTACTTGCGTGTACAAGGTTTGGTAGTTACGCTGTCCACTTGCTCAGTTAATGGAGTAATTCTAAAATATCTGGTGCACCAAAGTAGGAGTAATGGTAAAGTTACTGGTGGCTCCTGTTTGGCAAAGGATAAATAAATGATGGAGAAATTTGATGTGGATCGGCAGAGGGAGTGTCTTCGTGTCTGTAAGGATCTCTAAGTTTCTCTCTAACTTGGATTACAGCAGCCTGCTGCCCTGTTGTATTGAAATATTTTCAGATTAAGTTATTGTTCAAGAGGTGTTATTGTGTGATTGGGATATCACTGGCTGTAGAGAAGATATTTTTTTGAACTCTAAACTACTTTTAGTCTCAGAATTCTCATGACTTATGTTTTTCCTTCCCTATAGCTGTACAACAGTGTTGGGAATGTTTGCAGCCATATAAGCAACAGGTTTCTTCTTGGTGAGTATGAGTGGATCCTTGGTTTTGCTAATTGTAGCTTTTCTTTAAGCTTTTGAAGTTTTGCTTAAAAATTCATATTTTTCTTAATTCTTGACACACGCTGCAAGAATTCTCTAAATTAAATCATTATATTCTTAAAACAAAGACTGCACATTTTCAGTTGCAGGAAAAAATGGCAGTTTCATTAAAGTAGATTTTCTTGAATGTTATTTTACTTAGGAAAAACCTGCTTTATTTCATGTGACTTAAACCCTTTTCCCAAATCTTTTTGCTTGTTTGGTGTTTAAGAGCGTTGGTCTCTTACCTTTAGCGTTTTACAGGATAAAAGAGGGAAAACCAGAACAGCTAAATAAGAGATGATCAAATGATTGAAAAGAGTTCTTTTCAGTAATGAGTATTTATTTCTTTAATTGCACTTGGTAATTCATATAGGTTTTATCATAGAAAAATATTTTTTCTGTTCTGTTGAATTGCCCATGTTCTTAATTTTTCCTTCCATGTTGGTCTGTCCCAGTCTCGCTACCAATTTGAAATGACAGCACAATTACATGGGATGTTGTTGAGGATGAAAATGACATTCTCGATGTCCTGTAATCTTAGGGAGAGCGTGAGAATCGTCGTCTGGGGAGGGTAGCTTAGGTTTGCAGACGCCTTTTCACTTTCGTCACCGAGTACTTTGAGTAAGTCTGTGTTTCTGCCTGAAGGGGAGAGTAAATGTAGATTTTTACTGCTGTCGGTTTTGTTAGTCTGCTTGTATAAACTAGAGGAAAAACAGGAGCATGAGATAAAATACTAAGCCTTATGTCTTTAGGGGAACGTTTCAGTGTTGAGGAATTCGCTGTATATATTCTTGTTACAGAAATTCTAAGTTCAGGATCCAATTTCAGTGTTATGTTGCTCAGTCAAAAGAGTTTGCCTGTGTAGTTGTTGACGGAATCTGGGAAACTCTTAAATTAAGAAGTGAGTGCTGGTTAAGATCTAGTTGAGGTTCCTACACAGGGCGCAAATAAGAACTGCTTGTAGACCAATGTCTTGTTTGAAATGCATCTTTTGGATAGAAGAAGGGAGGTGAGGGAGTATTCCTTGGAATTTGTTGCAGTGTCTAATGGTTTTCATGTCCAGTTTGAATATTTCCTGTTTCTGCTCCTCTTGAATTAAAAAAAAAAAAAGACTGAAGATCTGAGGCATTGTGTGTTATCAGTGTTGAGGACAACTTCTGGAACTTATGGTTGTGTCCTAACGTGTACTCACCTTGCTATGAAATGGTGTGCATAAACAAAACATGAGGCAGGAGCATAGGGATCCTTAGATGAATAGCTAGTACAGAAACTGTTCTTGGGTTAATACTTTAACAGGTGTGGGGGTTTATTTCTGTTTTTATATGTAGGGTAAAATACAGTGAGGCATACTTCATGGTAGCAGCGCTGCTGTAGCCAAAACCTGGTAGGCAGAATTTTTTTGTCTGCGGGCAATAAAAAGTCTGTTGTAATCAGCTTCCCAAGGCAGTGCCAAAACAGTTTTTAAAAGTGGTGTTTAAATGTTTGTGAGACTTGTACTTAGTCTTCATAAGATGCCATTAGGATTGTATAACATAAATAGTTTCTGTAAATACCGTTTTGCAGTCTGATATAGCCGTTGCCTTTTCTTATCTGCAGGGGTGTGGTTTCAGCACAGCATGGCTGTGGTCATCCACTTGCAAGGTCTTCCTATTGTGGTGGGGAACATGGACCTCTCTGGATTGACCATTCCTGATGGGGGCGTGCATATTGTAGGGGGTGAACTGGGTGAGGCTTTCATTGTTTTACCACTGATGAAGATGTGAGGCTTGGTATCACGTATACAGATGATATAAGCAAAAAGTCAAAACTAACTATTGCAGAGCAAAAAAAACCTTATGTGCAAAATAGGGTTGGACTTAGTCCGTGGCAGGTTCAAAATGGGCACATAGATATGCTAGCAGTTTTGGAACACTGGTGCTGGAGCGAACGGTAGAGTCAACTTAGGCTTTGTGGAATCGACTGTAAACCTGTTCTGTCATAGAAACTGCTCATACTGCTATACATGAAGGAAACAAACCAAACTTGTGTCTTGTTGCTTTTATAGGAACTGCAATTCAAATCTTGGGGCTGCCTTCAGTATCCCCTTCCAGTTACACCTGTGCCGCGTCTCCCATGAACACAGGACAGTTTCTTGCTAGTTGCTTGACTCACTGGATTTGCCAGTGCTTTTTATTAACCCACTACCTGTCAAACCAGGTAGTCCTACGGAATCACCAGTGATGCAGAATGCCCGTAGGAACTGGACAGCAAGCTTTCCACCTAGAATAAAACTTAATGCTACTTTGTATTGAAAACTTCTATTTATGCAAACTGTCAAAGTTTACTGTGCTTCTGTGGTTTTTCATGGAGGTTTTTTTTTTTTTCCCTTTATTGTGCTCTGATGGGGGGAGGGAAATCCCTGTGTTTGATACAGATACACTAAAGAATGAAGGAGTTAAGAGGCTGAATTTTGGGATTGAATTGCCTGCCTTCTGAGCGGCTTATGAAGTACTGCGTTGAGACAGTACTAAGTTTGGAAGTGGGACTGATTTAAAGGCAGGGGTTTTGGTGTGATAGTACATAAGGAATGGTTTAAGTCACCGGTTTAAACCAGTGATTTGGAAAACAGTGTTGGCAAAGGAAGGTAAGGTTTTGAAAAAGGCTGCAGTGATTCTGCAGTTTCCAGAGAGAAAACAATAGAGGCTGCTGTTAGTGAAAGAGAAAGTTTGCCATAACTGCTTGGTTTTGCTCTGTATGATAGTATGAAAGATCTCTGCAGTTTCCTGAGGAGCCTTCTTCTGTTGGAACTTAGTGATGTGCGGGGTTTGGGGCTCAGCACTGACACAGCTTAAAGCTAAAGAGAATTAAGAACAGCTACAGGTGTGGGTATACAGGGCATGTGCTGTTGGCAGAGCAGAAAGCTTGTTTTAGAAGACAAAAATCATGATCCCTGAAGAGATCAATGTAAGCATATTCTTCTCTGCATTGCCCTGATATAAATGTGCATTCCCGATTGGTGCCTGTAAGTATCTGAATAGCTGAATAGTCTTTAAAAGCTAAATTACCTCATGGTGACTTTTATGGGAAAGTAAAGGCTCTCCCTTTTAAACAACAGTAATGTATAGTTTCAGTGATGTACGTTTAGGTATATTTTCTGTTTGAAGTAGTGTTTCGTTCTATCATTCCTTGTCTCTCTCTCCTCTCCTTCTAAATCCTGGAGTGTTTGTTCCTGAAACGGGTCTAATCCTCATAGTGGAATAAGAAGTTTTGGAGAAAAGCCATAGGGCTTTGGGGTAGGCCTAGTAACTACCCCTTGTTTTAATCGTGGTCCTGAGCGCTTGAGAAAAGGATTCCCAGAGTTACTGAAGTGAAAAGCCTGCTTATGCCTTGGTTTAGTTGCCAAGTCAATACAAATTCATTTTCTGCTGAAGAAGAGTTTAGAAGTGATGTTCTGGTGAAGTGTTCTTATTTCGAAGGTCATAGCCATGACTGTGTCCGATTAGTCTGGAGTGGGTTGTTAACACTCTCTTTTGATGTAGTTCAAGGTTTTTAAGTAGCCCTTGCAGGAGAGGACAAAGGCTGAAACATAAAATCTTGAAGCAGAGGCAAGCTCCTGCATTCGGCGCTTTCTTGCTGAAAAACAAAGTTCTGCAAGTGGTCAGGGTCATGCTGGTGAAACATGGATGGGCTTTACTGCTGCCTGTTGGCCTTGTTTGTGAAAAGCTATGTGATGGCTCCCAGTGGAGGTCATATCATATGGTTTCAGTCTTGTTGTATGTTTCAGGGTAAAATTGTTGAGATCCTTCCTCTATTGAGTAATTTATCTTGTGTAATGTTCTACCAAGTGTGTCTCTGCTTGAGGAAGCTGTTCCTGAAATTAGCTGCAAATGGAAAAGACAGGCTGCCTTGCACGGCACGCTGAGTCTGGGGACTGCTGGATCAAGTTAAATGCTGTCGCAGGGTGGGAGAGAGAACCCAAAGCAGCCCAAGTTTCATAATTTGGGGGGCAAGAGGAAGGAGTACTTTGGGGGAGGGGGCAGAGACTTTTGCCCATGCAGTTTCTCCTCTCTTTGCACTTTCTGATCAGCTGCCTTGTGACAGGGTCCACCGAGTTTGTGAGGTGCCGTAGGTGTGTGCTCTGACAAACGCTGGTTTTTAGCTGCCTCTAGCTGTAAAGTGGACAGAGTTCAGATTTTTCACAGAATCTACAGCCTCCATAAATGCAGTTAAATGGCTTTCGCTGTTTTCTCAGATTTGCCTTTAGTTGTGATACTCATACTTTTTTTAATATTTGACTGAAACTCGAGTAAGGGCTTCCTCACCGAAAAGGACGTTGATTTATAGAAGCTGTATTGTATGAGATCCTGTTGCTGAAGTTGGGAGATGTCTGTGTTCCTCTTCAGCCTCCTGTAGGTGAGCTGAAGTGACGCCCATTCTTCAGGATTGCAGCTATTATTGAAGGGGACCACTGCGGAGAGTTTCAATAATGTACTTCCAGTACTTCTAGGAGTACGTTGTCTCTGCGTGCCCCTACTTAGTGAAAAGGAAAAAATAAGTTTACTACGACGAGTTATCTTGCAGCTGTAATTTCTCCTACAAGCATTAAGCAAAATGTGTGTCTGTTCCACATTTGGAGGCATGAAATTCTATTGCTAGTGTGAGAAAGTGGTGTTTTAATGATGTAAATCTGCAGAGAAAATAGTGGATGTTTGGGATGTGGGTGGATAAACTGTTTAAAAAAGAAAATGTAGCTTTGTGCTTGCTGTTTGGGTTTCCAGATTTTTAATCCTTACTGTTTATTTTTCATCAGAATGTAAAACCCCAACCATCCTAACTTTTCCTTAATTTCTTTCCCCCTCTCCTTTCCCAGTTACAAGTTATGGAGGTCATAGGTAAATCGCCTCCTGCCCCAACCTCTAGCCATATTAGCAGGCATTCATTCCTGGACTGATTCAGATCCATGCTGGGCATACTCACAGCTCGTTATCCGATACTCTGGAAAAGTAACCTGCAATGTTTATCGGTTCCTAGGTGGCTAAAATATTTTTTTTTTCTTTTTGTGTGAATCACTGTGTTGTGAATTGAGCTTAAAGGCAATAGCATTTTTTTTTCCCTATACCATTGCAGGCTGCTTTAACGGTAGTGAAGATAAGCCTGTGCTGTAGAGGAAGACAGCAGACCATCTCCTGGTAGAGAAGCTTCTTTGCAATGTGGTTATGGTACTCAAGGGTGCTTCCACAGCCAGCACTTGACAAATGGCCTGGCTTAAAAAGTGTGTCGATGGAGCAGCTTTTCCCTGCGATAGAAGCTTTATGACTTTCATGAAAATCTTTGATTTCTGAACCACGCTTGAACTTGGAGTAGCTCTTCATAAAGTAGTGTTAATCCTTTTATAGATGCAGCTATAGCACTGCTGTTTATGCACTGTGTGGACCAAAATGCTGCTGATTATTTCTGTTGCCAGTGCATGTCTCCTTATTCTTGTAGCGTAAGACCAGAATGATTTTTAGTTTAACTTGTGTCCATTTTATACATCTTTAATTGAATCTTTAAGATATAGCCTTACTGTAAGGAGGAGAGTTTTGAATAAAACTTACTTTTTTTTTTTGGATCCTGTGAGCTTGAAAACTACAGGAGTGGATCATAATTTGTATCTTTTAATTGTGGGAAACTACTGAGAAAATTTCAGAAAAAATAGTTCATGGTCAGGCTTTCCACTAAACATACCTTGAGAGAAAGTACTTTGACAAGACTTTTTAAACCTTTGTATTATCTGTTGGAAACATGTCTTAATGAAGACTATTTTTATTTTCTGGTTAAAACGGTGGAGAAGTGGGAAGAAAGCAATGCAGATACGCAAGCAGTATAGACAGTCTTCTAAAATTGGTTAAAGAAACTACGTATTTGTAATGTCTTTGAACTCTATTGCATTTGTAGTGATGAGGTGACATAGTGTTCTTGAGGGTTTCACTAACGTGGTAGCTGTTGAAAGATTGTTATTGTGTTTGGTTTTGCCCACTTCCTGTTTACTGGATTCCTTGTTTTCATCAAAACCGGGAGGGGGGAGAGAATACCATGAAATGTCCGTCTCAGTTGTGAATAAACATTGGGTTGCAGAGTTCCTAATTGGCCTGGGATTTGGACTGATGGACAAAGGTTGAGCTTTGATCTTTCATGGTCCAGTAGCTGCCATTTCGAACACATTTTTGGAACGATTCTGCACACTGCCACTTGGGAACCCTTGTTTAAGAGATAGTTGCCCCATTACTTCCTGCAGACCAAAACCACAGAGGTCCCTTAACATCTAGCTTTTGGGGATTATGGTGCATAAGCTTATTTTGTGTATGTCTTGATTAGTGATTGATATTTAATTGCATTTTTCAGGGGAATAAAATCAGCAGTGTTGATATTACAAAATGACAAAACATCCTCCGAATAGAAGAGGGATCAACTTTGAGGTGGGAGCCCAGTTGGAAGCCCGTGACAGATTAAAAAACTGGTATTTTTTTAAAACCATTCATATTATATTAACTCTTAAGTCTTTAATATCTTAAACATTTTGTATTGATACAATATTTAGAGTCCTGGTCATCGGTTTGTAGGAAAGTAGTTAATTTATAAAAGTTTATATACCAGTAGTTGAAATGGGCAATAGATGCTGATACGTTGTGCTGGCTGTTAAAAAGAAGTGTACTGGTGCTGTCTGTGTTCTGGGAAATAGTATGGCTCATAAATCTAGTGGGACTTCAGGCTCTGGTACTCCTGAATTCACACACACAGATTGCAGAGCAGACATTATGGAGAGAGAAATCCTTTGCAGTATAGAATACCTGAGGTAGTTTCTCACTACTTCTTCCCATTGCTGTTGTGAATTTGTAGGCTTGAAAGTGTGATTGAAATTGTTATGGCCTGTGCACATTTGAGGGTGGTCAGCTTTTGAATTAAAGAAATGGGTGGGGAAACACATTCCACACTAAGAAGTCTAACCTGGAGCCTGTCTTGCAGACTTCACTTGTGAGGAAGAACGCTTTTCTTGACTAACCACTGTGGTAGGGAGGGAAAAAGGGCCTAAAAGTTACTTAGGCTAACTTTGAGCCTTCTAACTCTGTTCATTTTAGGAAGTCAGCTCAAAAAATTAGCATTTAATAGAGGTCTGTGAATGAGGCATACAATGAAAATAGCTGGAGTCAGAGACTTCTTAAATACAGGAATTAATTTGATTTTGTTAGCTCCTTAAGGTATCTCCTCTCTCCTGAAATCAGCTATAGTTGGCTTTTATTTAAGAGTCTGTGTGGGTTAGACATGATTGTACTTTAGGCTCTGGAACCTGCCGGCAGGTTAAACGTGCAGAAATCACGGTGTTGAAAACTATCTGGACATCCCAGAAGGATGGAGCCCTGCTTTAGGCACAGGGGACTTGTTCCAGAACATCTTGGTTGCATGCAGAGTATTTCTCTACTTCCCAGGTGCAAGGGGATTGGGATTGTGAAAATGAGTCAACATAGCTCTTTATGGAAAGAACATGATGTACAAACATTAAATCATACTTGCATATTGTGTTGGCTTTCCTGTGTAACCAAGAGTTGTGTAGGCAGGGTTCGGTCTGAATCTGCATGCATCTCTTGTATTCTTGAGCTTTGTTTATACAGCAAAAAAAAAATTGTCATGTCTGCAAAAATGAGATTTCTCAGCCTGTCTGTAATACAGGCTTATTAAAGATGCAGTTTGGTATAGATGGTGTTTGAGTAAGGCTGATAGCTTGTGTCCGTGACTGTTACTCTTCTGACATGCTTGGACAGCAACAGTATCTCAAATTATGGGCATACACAGCTCTTACATGGGAAAACTTTGTGGAGGGAGAAACACCTGCTATACTTTCCATGTAACCCTTGGCTTAAACTTGAATTTTGGATATGCTGCGTGTCCACAGTCAAGCTGTGCTGTTTGGTTTTTAAAAACACTTGATCTTAAATAACCTGTCATATGCACAGTGTTTTGCAACTCTTTGATCTCACAACTTTAGTTATTAACTCTCCAGTTTTGAAAGTTTTTGCTTTTGCTTGCTAAGCTTGTGAACCCTGGGTCAGAAAGCCTGTGTTTCCTTGACTGGTGAGCTGTGTGTATTTCTGTTTTCAGAGTTTGTGAACCAAAATTTATAAGAGCTGGGGGCTTATTTTCTCTTGGCGATATCAGCGGTGACAGGCTGATACACCTCCCCAGGTGTGGATTTGTGGGGGACAGCAGACTTCTTTTTTTTTCCCAGCTGCTTTCACTTGCTGCGGTGTGAGCAGGGCCACTCTATGGTGTGCTCAAAATGCACTCCTTTTACGTGGATACAAAACTTTCCCTTTGCTGATGCTGGCTTTTCCCAGTGCTAGACCTTCAGTTGCTATGTTGGCACTTAAATATAGGCAGAAGTCTCTTGTTTGATTGGAGCACCGAACACACGTTTGCTGATGTTGGTTGCTTCAGAAAGAGAAGATTTGTTCAGGCTCTGCAGCGTGTTATCCAGGAGCTGGCTGAGAGCTCCAGTTCACCCACGCTGGCTGTCAACCAGGCTGAAATTTGGTCTCATTGTCAGGTATGTTTTTGCAGTTTTTGATGATAAAGCAGCACCTCTCCCCCATCAAGGGAGTCTGTAGAAGGTGAGGTGGGATGGGTGCAGATGATACTGGTGCATGGTTCTGGGATGGTGGTTCTTCTGGTGGAAAAGGTTCCTTCTTTTACTGGGTGTGAAGCAGGGAACAGTCTTGCATCATAGAGTCAGTTGGGTCTTGTCACTTGGGCTTTCAGAAAGTTAGTGGATTGAGTGTGTTTATCGGAGGTGGTTGCCTGCTTAAAGTGACAGACTAATGACTCAACACTTACCAGCTGCCATCTTGATCTTTGAGAATCTGGACAAGCCCTAGGTCATCGTATTTGTCATGGCAGAAGTGTCCTTCTGGCTAGTCTCTTGTTGAGAGGACCTGGGAATTCCTACCCCCATTTTTGCTGCACTTTGTAGGGAACAGGATACTGATTTTTGTTATTACCTGTACTTGTGATAGGCAGTTGCTGAGATATCTAAGAATAAACTATGTTTAATAGAACTATGTTGCTGTATGTGGAAAGACTGTGAATCTGTACAGGGAAGTGCTTGGGGTTACCTAAATATGGAATATGTTGGCTGTTACATGAAGGAAGTTACTTTCTTCCTGGGAAACTGGTAACCAGTTAGAGATGTCCGTGCTGTAAGTATCTCCCGTCTGTTTTCCGCTTCTCCACAGCCTTTGTTGTGTTTGTTTCGGTAACAAACGGCACAGCCTGAGGCATGTGGCGTTGAGTGTCAGGCAGGGCCTCAGTCTGTGGTTGCAGCACAAGTCTCTAGCGTGGCCTGTTGGTGGCTCTTTTTGAAGAAGTCATGACTGGCCGTGTCTCAGATCTGCTGAAGAATTTCAGTTGTAGGTAGCTTTTCTTTTTGTCTGTGTAGGATTGTAGAGTGGTAGTTTGTGTTGCATTTAAGTCCTAATTGTGACATGTCTGGGGTTTATTTTTAGCATTAGGCTTGATCCTTCGGAGATGCCAGTTCTTTCTACCACTTGTATCTTTTTAAGTGACATTTATCAGGTAAAGAATGCTTGTGTACTTGGGTTTTGTTTTTCTTCAGCACTTTGTTCAAGAGTTCAGTGGCGCCTCGCCTTTCTTCCACAAGTAGGTGAAAACACTGACGAGTGAAGATTTTCTCCTGGCACTATTATTGTGGAGGGGAAGACATCAATACTTGGGATGTTATCTTCGGTTGTGATAGTGAAATATGCTGATTCTGAAGTACTTACTGAAGTTACAAATTACCAATGCAATTAAAGAAATGCATAGTTTATAAGGTCTTCCTGGTTAGAAACAACTGAATTTGGCTCCTGTCAGATTCCTGTTCTTGTAATATACTGAGAGATTTTTATTTAAATGTCCCAGGACTCTGAAGATGAAATTTAACTTTGAGAATTTAAAACTGCTAGACTTTTGCTGTTACACGGGGAAGATGATTCATGATGCCTGTTGATGGATATCTCTGAGAAGTGACTGTATTGACCTCTAGGTGTTACTCTTGATAAGAGGGAGCTGATGAAGCTATCAGTTTTGTGAACATGTGAAATTTCGAGGTGTAGGGAAGGTTGTTCTGACAACTCCTTGATCTCTAGTTACAATTTTTTCTGCCCCAGACTAAGAACTCCTTCGTTGTCTCCTCTTCCTGCAGCTAATGTTTGCCTTTGCAAGTTTTGGGGTTCATTCAGTGCTGAGCTCTTAGTCATGTTGTAACATCTTTATTGCTTATACAAGTGATATATCAAATAATATTAAGATTGTAGAAACTAAAGGTTGTCAGGTGTAGTTACTTGGCTCCCCATCACACTTGATCAAGCAGATCTTCAGATACTTTGCTTTTGATCATGCAGAAGGCTTAATTTGTGTAATGTTTTGTACTGTATCTAAGTGTTTGAGACGGCTTACCTTATTATTAATTGAAATATTTTAATCTACCTTTTGACCAGGTATCCAGCTCACATTGAAGAAATTGATTATGAAGAAGGAAAAGTACTTATCCATTTCAAACGCTGGAACCATAGATACGATGAATGGTTTTGTTGGGACAGTCCTTATTTGCGTCCCTTAGAGAAAATACAGTTAAGAAAAGAAGGATTACATGAGGAAGAAGGTTGTGCAGTAAGTAGAAAACAGAGGACAGTTGAGTATGTAACAGGTTAATGTGCAGTTGTATGAATTATGAACATTAAAATGCTTCACTGTTGCTGTGTTGCCTGCTGCATGTTTTATGATTTACTTTAAATATTGGAAAACGAATCTTTTTGATGTTTTAATGCAGTTGTATGTTTCGGTAATTCTCAGATTAAAACACTTTTAACTACTGTTTTGTAGGGATTTCATATAAATGATCAGGTATTGGCATGCTGGTCCGATTGTCGCTTCTATCCAGCCAAAGTTACTTCTGTTAACAAAGATGGTAAGGAGTCACTTTTGGTTTTGTCACGCTTGTTCGTAATGCATTTCTAATTGTATTCTAACCTTTTTGCTTAGGTGGAAAGGTAGTACAGCAGACAGAAGACAACTGTGAAAAGTTGTCTATAATTTTCAATTATGTGTTTTGGTCTGCCATGAACTTTTTTAACCTAACCTGTTAGCCTTTTCATGAGATAAAAGAACTTTACGCTGGGATATCCAGTCAATAACTGGAATATATTTGGGAAAAGTTGTTTCTTCTTAAGTTTATTATCAAGAGATGTATGTAACAGCAGTAAAACCAGTGGCAGAGCTGCAAAAACGGTTTACAAATAGGAAAAAACACAAACGCACAGCCATACTTTTTGAGTATCAGTAAGGAGCCATGAAGGACTTGTTCTTGTGCTGAGCTTTCTTTAGATTGACTGTATGTTGTAAGATCAAAGAGGAAAAAGTCTGGACTATTCCACCAAAAATACGTTTGGGTTTTGTGAGGGAAGTATATCTAAGGAGCAGCTCTAAGCTTAGACATGCGCCTTTATGCTTACTGTAATTATTTTTGGTCACTTCGCTGTTTCTCCCTTACCTGGCCTGTGTAAGACCACTGCTGTTGAAGTTTCTACCACAGATAAGGCAGCTTTTATCTAGAGCTAAATACACAGCTAGAGTATTGGAGCTGTTAGCAAATGCTCTGTTAAATAACTTCTGATCTTTAAACTACTATGCTTTATTTTCAAATTTTAGGTACATACACTGTGAAATTTTATGATGGTGTAGTTCAGACTGTCAAAAACATTCATGTCAAAGCTTTTTCCAAAGATCAGGTAAGTATTGTGGTCGTGCTACTACTGTATTCTAAAATTGGCAGTTCAGGTGGCTAGATTTGATGAATGATAAAATATGAAATGACGAAACATCTCTATTGCTAAGATACAATACATCTGGAATAAAATCTGTTAAAATGAAAAGGTTATGCAAATTTTCATGGTTTGATTTGCAAAGCGCTCAGGTTCATGTTCTCATGCATGCGTGATCTTGAACTAAAGAAGTCATAGGCATTTAAATAAAACAGTTTTCTAAAAATCTTTGGAAGATTCAGAATGTACATCCTAAAGCTAGTGGTCGGTTATTGAAACACACTTTGGTTGTTTCACCTCTTTAGTTTAAATACAGGCATCTTAAAAATTAAGGGATGGGGACTATGGAGCGGACAGAAACTATTCTTTCCTGAAGTAGCTGCCTTGTCTTGAGACTTTTAAGGAAGCTTCTAGTAATCTTTCATCTCACAACTTTGAAAAGATAAGCTTTTTTACTAATCCACATTCTGCTTCCACCAACCCTTCCACCTGCTCAGTGCTGTGGGTTCAGCTTGTGGTGGAAAGTAGAAAACTATTCTGAAAAAAAAAAAAAAATATTTGTCCTACTCGTGGTGAGAAGGAAGAAGTGCTGCTTTATACTTCGGTTTTTCATGTGGGGGCACTTTGTAGGAAAGGCTGACAAGTTCTAGTCCTGTGTAACTTAGTTAAATCTTCTTAAGTACCTGCTTCAGAATAATTATCATTACGGGAATGGTTTTAAGTTGGAGATCTCGTGACACATTCCTGTGCGGTAGCTGTAGCCTGTGTTTTTAGTTATGCCTTCTGCTTTTAGTTTTCTGAAACTTTGAATTTTGAGCAAAGAAATTGAATCCCTTCCTCCAACACAAGTCTTAAATACAGATTTCAATAATGAATATTAATGGCTACCATTTAAATCTGTCACTGTTGTGAAGAGGCATGCCATACCTTGGAGGTCTCCAGATTTGTGTATCTGCCAGGCTGGGAGGGAAAACTATTTCAGATTTGCCACAAAGTGCTCTTAATAGCTTTCAAATGGTAACAATTGTGCCTGGTTGAGGGTTGACTAATACTCACAAGGGAACTATCTGAAGAATCTTCATTGCCATGAGAAATATTTCTACCATATTTAACCTTAAATACGTGAAGTTGAAGAATCTTAAGAAATATTCTGCATGAGAAAGGCAAAATATTATGTCTCTCCTTTCTCCCTTAGGGAGTTTCATGTTTCCAAGTAGCTTTTGGGTGGGTTTTGAAAGGGGTTTAAGTTTTCTTCTCCATTTAACCACTGGCCAGGAAGATTTCTTGTAACCCAAGAGATAAGTTATGCTAGAACGTTTTGTTCGGTCCTTTAGCATAACAAGCATAAAGGGAGAATTTCCTAGTGAGCTCTGTGCATACAGGTACATCACTAATGTAGCAGCGTGCTGGCAGTGGAGGGAAAGTGTCTTGTTCCTGTTCATCAGTAGGAGAGACTGTAGCCACGGAGACACACGTGGCTCATATCTTTGCTGTTCTTTAAAAAAAGAAAATAAAAATAAAAAGACCCCTAAACCACCTGATTTCTGAAGAGAGCAACTTAAGTTGGTTGTCTTTTCTTTAAGGACCATGTTAGTCTGTCCCTGTGTAGAGGGTGTAATGTGCTACATTGAACAGTGATGGTAAAATGCTAATGACCTGCACAGTGTGAATGTACTTAAGCAAGGACACACTGCTTTTAAGAGTTCAGTAACATCAAGAAGTAATTTAGACATACTGTATTTACGGTTCAGTTTCTTGAGAATGATTAAGACGGTTCATGCGTGTTCCAGTAACACATACTTGATTCAAATCGGATGGTTCTATGAACAGCACAACTGATGAAACCTAATGTCTGAGGGTTGGGGTTTTTTTAATTTTTTTTCACTGATATTTGAGTTTCCACTGAAGCTTCTCCCATAGCTGTGGCATTTAAGGAATTTACAGAAGACAGATTTTTATGATGTCTGGTAAAAAGTGGTGCTCAGACACCTAAGAAGGTGAAAGACTGTTTTCCTCTTTGCCTAGCTGATTGCATGAAATATACAGCAATTTTATCTCATGTTTTATAAAGTGATTTTTTTTATCACCTCTGTGCCAAGTATGGTTGAAATAATGTCATGGAAGGTGGAGCAGATTGCCCATTCACCATTTTATTGCATCAAGATTATTTCTTAAGACTGTGGTCTGAAAATAGCAATCTTAATAGGTGTAAGTTCACATGAGCCACATAGGTGGGAAGATAGGGTGGGAAGAGGCAAGATGCAGCGTAGTACAAGGAGAATAGTGAGTCTTAAGTGTATTCTCAGAATTTTGTGTAACTCAAATCAGCTGTTCTGCTTGCTTTTCCCAAAGAGGTATCAAGAGGTATTCAGCCTTTCCTGTCCTCTGATCCTGTTCAAAGTACAAGCTTGTTGTGCCTTGCAGAACTATGGCTGTAAAGGAGTATGGTTGCTCTTTAATACTTCAAGTTATTAGGCAACAAGAAGAGGGAAGTTAGTTCAACTAAAGGCAGTGTTGACACACGACCAAATATAAATTATTAATCCAGGTGCAAAGTTAGAAGGTTTCTGTTCAACAGGCCAGAGAAGTTCTGGGACAGCCTGTAGCAGAGTCATTGGAAGGGGAAGAAACCAAAATCAGCATCCCCCCAGGTGGTGTTAATGCGAAACCAGATCACAAAACAGAGGACACGGAGTAGCAGTGACCTGCTGATATAGGGGTGTTCTTCCTGGTGAGGTGGCCTTATATGAGAACTATGGGGAAATGAGATTATGGTTGAATGTTGTATTAGTACCCTTGTTGGCCAGGGACTATTAAGGATTTTTGTGTCCTCTCGTGCTGAACGCAGATTACAGAAAGACAAAGTTTAAAGTTTTGTTTTCACATTTAAATATGTAACTTTTAACATCATGTGGTTCCTGATCAAATTGGTGATTGCAGTTGCTTTGCATGACTCTTAGCATGTTTCAGTAGCAGTGATAGTTACAAGCTGAATACTGGTCTTTTTTGAGTGAAACTTTTGTGAAAGGAAAACAGTATTTGCATCCAAGTGATTGAGCTGTTTGTCCTTTTCTGTGCTCTTGACTCCCACTCTTTCTTCAGCGTCCCAAGTAGGCTTTAGGTAGTACTGTGCAAGGTGCAAGCTAGTACGGACTGAACCTGCACATGAGAACGAAGAAACAGCAAATCTCTTATGCCATGGAGTTTTGAAAAGAGTGAATCTGTTGCCCTGTGCTGTTGAAGCTGTATGGGTCCTTGAACAGTTTGAGTGTCTCTAAGTTTTAATCTGTGGGTTGCAGTGGACCGTATACTTTTATCCTTTGAAAAAAATTGGACAAGGATGCAAGACTGCTAAATACAAAGGCAGGGGAGGACTGTCAGATTGCAGTAAGTTAATTTTCGTATGTCATTCTCTTTATTCTAGAATATTGTGGGTAATGCTAAGCCTAAGGAAAGAGGTAATGAAATTCCGTCATCTCCTGAAAAGCGGGAGAAATTTAAAGAACAGAGGAAAGCAACAGGTAATGCAAAGAAAGACAAGGATGAAAAGACATTAAAGACTGAGAAAAGAGTTAAGCAACCTGATAAAGAAGGAAAATTGATAGTCATCTCAGAAAAAGGCAAGGTCTTAGAAAAGAATATATCTAAGAATGGAAAAGAAGATAAAGAGAATATATCAGAGAATGATATGGAATATTCAGTAGATACACAAATTGAGAAGAAGCCTGAGAATGACAATGTGAAGAGTCCACAGGAAAACGCAAAAGAAACTAAACGAAAACGTGGCAGACCGCCGATAACGCCTCCAACAGGTATGTAGCTTAACTTAAATGTTTAGGCCATATATCAGAACCCTTCTAAACTTACCTAAAGGACTGAAAAAGGTCTTGCTCTTTCACAGCCTAAGTCTCTAGAAACTTTTTAAAAGTTTCAAACTCATCTTTGTTCAGGCTTGGTTAGGACAGCTGGGAGCATACTTGTTAGTCAGATTTGGAGCTTCAGTGGTTTGGTCAGAAGTTAGATTTAGGCAAGTAGTCTTCATATATTATAAAACATGTCTGCAGTAGGATTAAATGCTAATATCATGGAATCATTAAAACAGGTCTGCAGTAGGATTAAATGCTAATATCATGGAATCATTTTGGCTGGAAAAGACCCTTAAGATCATCAAGTCCAACCGTTACCTAACTCTACCAGACCCACTTCTAACCCATGTCCCTGAGCACCATATCTAGATGGCTTTTAAATACATCCAAGGATGGCGATTCAACCACTTCCCTGGGCAGCCTGTGCCAGTCTTTGATAACCCTTTCAGTGTAGAAGTTTTTTCTAGTGTCTAAGCTAAACCTGCCCTGGCGCAACTTGACGCCATTTCTTCTTGTTCTATCAGTTGTAACTTGTGAGAAGAGACCAATGCCCACCTCTCTATAACCTCCTTTCAGGTAGTTGTAGAGAGAGATAAGGTCTCACCTCAGCCTCCTTTTCTTCAGACTAAACAACCCCAAGTCCCTCAGCTGCTCCTCATAAGACTTGTGCTCCAGGCCCCTCACCAGCTTTGTTTCCCTTCTCTGGATATGCTCCTGCACCTTTTTATGCTGCAGCACCCAAAACTGAACACAGTACTCAAGGTGCAGCCTCACCAGTGCAGAGTACAGCGGGAAAATCCCACTCCTGCTGGCTACACTATTCCTGATGCAGGCCCAGATGCTGTTGGCCTTTTTGGCCACCTGGGCACACTGCTGGCTCATATTCAGCCAGCTGTCGACCAACACCCCCAGGGCCTTCTCCACCGGGTGGCTTTCCAGCCACTCTTCCCCAAGCCTGGGGTTGTTGTGACCCAAGTTCAGGACTCGGCACTTGGCCTTGTTGAACCTCACACCATTGGCCTCGGCCCATCGATCCAGTCTATCCAGGTCCCTCTGAAGAGCCCTCCTACCCTCAAACAGATGAACACCTAACTTGGTGTCATCTGCGAACTTAGTGAGGGTGCTCTCAATCCCCTCGTCGAACAGGAGTGGCCCCAACGCTGAGCCCTGGGGATCAGCGCTTGTGACCAGCTGCCAGCTGGGTTGAACTCCATTCACCACCAGTCTTTGGGCCCAACCATCCAGCCAGTGTTTGATCCAGCAGAGTGTACGCCTGTCCAAGCCTTGGGTAGTGAGTTTTCTCATGAGAATGCTGTGGGGAACAGTATCAAAGGCTTTACTGAAGTCTGGGTAAATAACATCCACAGCCTTTCCCTCGTCCACCAAGTGGGTTGCCTTGTCGTAGTAGGCGATCAGGTTCGTTAATCAGGGCCTGCTCTTTGTGAACCTGTGTTGACTGAGCCTGATTGTCTGGTTGTCCTGTAAATAGTATGTAAAACTATACTATACTACTATATAGTATGTAGACTTTGGAAAGCCAGGTGAAACTGTATTTATGCAAGTCCAGTACTTTAAGATGTGAGGCTTGGGAATTCATGTTTTAAAGAGTTTTGCAGCTTCCCATCCAGTCAATTTTTTTTGTCTACCTCAATATGTAGAGCCAAGTTCTCAGACGCTGCAGCCCATAACTTTGGAGTTAAGACGTCGGAAAATACCTAAAGGAGGTGAAGTTCCGTCAAAGCGTCCCAGGATTGAAAAAAACTTGTGTGAGTATTTTACAGTATTCAACTCTCACAGTACATGTATATACAAGTTCTTGAATCTTAAGTGGAGGGGGGGGGAAGTCTGTAGTATTAACCTTGAACTGTGATACATGAAATGACTGAAATGCAGCACCTGTTTTTCTCAAATTGGCCACTCATGTGTGGCATCGTCATGGTGAAGTTCCAGCCTAAATCTTGGAAGCTGGGTTTGGATAAAGAAGCATCAAGGTGTGAGTCTTGATGCAGAAGTTCATAGACATGGGGGAGGAAGTGATTATATTGCTTCCAATACACAGAAAGTTATAAAAGCCTTTTTCTAGTTGCAGAAATTCCTTAGTTACTCGGTGGAGAATCTACTGCGTTGCTTAGCAAAGAAACTTTAATAGTGGGTAAATATTCATGTCACTGCAGTCTAATAGCTTCTGCTTTATCTTGATATACTGTGTAGTGATGTTGAAATTGAGTGTGTTGATGAGGAAGGGAAATCATATTCTCTATAGTAGTATCATGAACAAGGAGATGAAGATCTGAAGATCTCTCTCTGAGAGAGTCTTTCCCTTCCTTAGGACCACAAAGTCCTAAAACTTCAGTGAACGTACGTTATCCAGCTTAGAGTCCAAGTTGTTTGTGTGTCCAAATTGTCTCATACTTCTGGTATTACTTATGTCTGTGGGACAGCTGCTGTTTAAAGCAAAGTTTCACCAGTTAGATACTGATCTGTATTCTTACTTCAAATCTGTACTGAAGGAGGTAGTTGAGACGCCTATAAGGTAGGCTTTTGCTCTATTTTTGTGCTTGTTTATAACTGTTAATATGATTGCAGCTTTTACAGAGAGGTCTAATCACCAGGGCTGTTCAGCTTTTGCTATTAGCCTCAGTCCTTAAAAACACACTTTCAAACTGTTGCTGGGAGGGGAAGTCTTTAAAGTTTGCTTGTGAGCTATTTAGTAATCCTGGAACTGCACGGTACTGTTCAATTTGTCTATTCCAGCTCAGGAAAAATTGAAGAACTCTTCAGATAACCCTGAAAGAGACCAGGTCAGGAGACGATCTTCAAGACTCTCGTCTAGTATTAGCCATGAGATTTTAAACACAGATCATGTCACAACTTCAACAGAAATTCAGCCTTCGAAAGATGCAGTATCTAACCAAAAGGAATCTGAGAAGGGTAAGCAGCTTCCTGGTGTACTCTGGCGTGTGGTGGCCTGGCAGTCATATAGTTGTTGCAAGCACTCTATTTTTACTTCCATAACCTGCAGGCTCTATATCTGCAATTAAAACCCCAACATAAGAAGGACATGGACCTGCTGGAGCGTGTCCAGAGGAGAGCCACGAGGATGATCCGAGGGCTGGAGCACTTCTCCTGTGAGGAGAGGCTGAAAGAGTTGGGGCTGTTCAGCCTGGAGAAGAGAAGGCTCCGGGGAGATCTTATTGTGGCCTTCCAGTCCCTAAAGAGGGCCTACAGGAGAGCTGGGGAAGGACTTTTTACAAGGGCATGTAGTGACAGGACAAGGGGGAATGGCTTCAAACTGGAAGAGGGCAGGTTTCGATTGAACATTAGGAAGAAGTTTTTCACTTTGAGGGTGTTAAGGTGCTGGAACAGGTTGCCCAGAGAGGCTGTTGAGGCCCCATCTCTGGAGGTGTTCAAGGCCAGGCTGGATGTGGCCTTGGGCAACCTGGGCTGGTGGGAGGTGTCCCTGCCTATAGCAGGGGGGTTGGAACTCAATGATCTTCAAGGTCCTTTCCAACCTAAACCATTCTATGATTCTATGATTCCATCAGCAGTGCAGAGAAGACTCAAGGGACGTTTATCTCTCTCTCTGCTGCTGTGATTGCCTTTTGCTTTTGATTCCCTCTCCACCAGTAACCCTAGCATTTCCCTTGCGTGGTGGGAGCTTTTCCAGTAGAGGGATAACTGGCTTTGCCAAAGGAGAGCTCCTTAGGTTGTAAAATAAGTTAAAGGAAATGTCGTTGGTTTTAAGTTTTAACACTTAGATTGAAGAAGTAATCCAAATGCAGAACTTACTGTTTAATCCTCTTGTTGAACACTCAAAACACCAAATGGGATGATTTTATTCTTAGTCTGGGTGGAAGTAACGCTCCCTTTTTCTGCCCTGGGCTTCACTGCATTTCCCTTTTGCGGGGAGCTCTGATAATGGTTTGAGGAGACCTGTCCTGTTTTAGGCTATAAAGCGTTAGCAGCCTGTGTGTTTCTAAGCAGCTCTAAATTTAGAGGGTTGCTACAAGTAGCTGTGTTGTAAAAACTTAATTTTGTGTTAATATAACAGCAAGCGGTCTGAACATGGATGGGTATTTGTCTCCACTATAATGTGACAAACACACGTATCGGTGTTCTGGAATGTGCTTTTGTGTGCATTTTACTCAATGAAAATTTTTTCCTCCATTCTAGTCCAGTTAGAAATTCCTGTTGAATCTGACCAAAGTTTCGGTGAACAAGGATCTCCTGGAAACACATCACATAGCACATCACTCAGTACGGATGCCAGTTTACAGGAAGAAAAAGTTGAAGACACTGAGTCTTCCGGTGTTACTGTCAGAACTGAAGAACCTGCTGCTGCTACAGGTTCAAATTTTGTTTTCGTACTTAGTATTGATGCATTTCTTAAGGCAACTGATGCCAGGTGTTTTGTGCTTGTACGAGTGTCACTAACAAAAATTGTGCATTCTTGCAACGTTAAGCATGGGGGAAAATGTGCATTTTTATTCCTTTTGGACTCAGTTTTGATCTTATGCTTTGGAGATTGACAGCAATCTTCCAAAAAGTTGAAATCATAATTTTTAAATGACTGGGTGTAATATTTTTAGGATGTGAATGGTGAAATTAACAAGTGCTTGTTTTCAGGTTGTAATTTAATGTTTGTAATTCTGGATTAATTTTGACTAACATCTTAAAAGATCAGGTTCTTTTGTCATTTCTGTGCTGCAGGTATGTGGTAGCATTGATGTATGGGAATCCTGATTGTTCATTTCTATATCCTGATGTTTTGGCTTCTGTTAAACTCTTGACTAATTAGAGGTTTTACTGTGAGTGTATAGTTCAAACACTGCAGCGTCTGTCTTAAGAGCAAATAGAATCTATACATTATTAGCTGAGGAGTGTACTTATCTTTTTCAGATTAAAATTTCCTATATGGATAGTAGACTATGCCAAAACATAGTGCAGTCCTGTGATTATTTTGTGTAACTTTAATACTTGTATGTGCAGCTAGCTGGAGAAACTTGAACTACAAATTCCCTAGTTTATGCTCTATCAAAGAAGCTTAATTTTAGGTGGAATGGAGAGCACTTAGAGGGATTTGCAGTTGCTTGGCATTGCTCAAGTAATCTATGTGTGCTAGCTTTCATCCTGTTTGTTGGTTATTCCAAATTTACCCTCCTGCTTGCACGTGTCCTCTTTCACACACTCTTGTGTAACTGTACAGATGAAATGTCCTCTCCCTTTGCCACTGATGTGCACTTCAGTGCAGGAAGGAATTTGCCTCTTTTCCTTTGCTTAGGGTTGATGTGTAAATGGTCTTTTACTAATTAAAAATTGGAGCTCTTTTGATCTTGCTGTTCTTCCTAACGAGGCTGATGATATATCTGCCTGTATTCTAACTGTGGCATATGCAGTCTTTTCAGTTGATGTGTGTTGGAGCCATGCCTTTCCTTCCCTGCATTCTGGCAGTGAGTTTAGAAGATAGGGAATGGCTGCAGATTCTTTTTGCTAGTCAGGCTGCTGTGTCCTTTTCAGTCTGTAAAGTACTTCTGGGTTTAACTTTTTTTTTTTAACTGATGGGTAGTTGTAGCTTGTTTTGGCTCATGAAGGCAAAACCACTCTTTGGTTGTGGTACTGGAACACAACGTTAATCTCTCTGATACCAAGGAAATGCCATTACTCTGTGCATTAGCTCTGAGTACATGAGCTATTGACAGCCTGCCTGCAAATCTCTGAAGCAAAGGAAGGAGGCAGAAAGTGTTGCTCCTTCCGGTGGCTACAAATCTGTTCCTCCCCCTCTTGTAGCAGGTAGAACCGATTTAATGTACACTTTAACATTTAAGTTCAGTACTTCTCTGAATAATTGCAGTGTAACATCACTGGTTTCCTTCAGTTCATGTGCTGACAGCTGCTGAAGCTCCTCACAAGCGCTTGTCAGGTGCTGCTGCAATAGGCTGCTGTCTGGGTAAGCTAAACTGGTAGCCTGTCTGTTGGAAGTTTGCAGCAATGTGAGCAGGTAGTGCTGTGCTCTGTGGCTCTTTCCTTTGGAATTTGAAGTTCCTCTCCTCGAAGGTGCCTTTGAAACTGAATAGGCATCCTTGAATGTAATTCTGTTAAGATGAACAGCCGTGTACTGTTTGTGTATTTTCACCCTGGAGTAGCTTTTGCGGACGGCAGGAGGAGGGGCTGTCTGCTGTAGCAGCAGAGGAGCGTTAGGTTTTTTTCCTCCTTCGTTGGATCTCTGGAAGATGTCACTGGAGTTCTTGTTAGAAAGACTGCAGTGACTCCCAGTGACTTGTGTCACTGGGAGTGCAAAGAAATGCTAAAAAGTGGTGATGCATCTCGATCCTGTTGGAATCTTGTGCTTCAGGCAAGCAGAAAGAGTGGTGGCTGTTGTGACTCCAGTCTTAAGCACGTGAGGAGGTGTGCGGGTACAGGCACAGCTCCAAACAGGTACAGGGAACTGAAT
The DNA here is from genome assembly GCA_008711295.1 of Anarhynchus alexandrinus. Classification (NCBI taxonomy): domain Eukaryota; kingdom Metazoa; phylum Chordata; class Aves; order Charadriiformes; family Charadriidae; genus Anarhynchus; species Anarhynchus alexandrinus. The sequence goes on along the minus strand of VUYV01000363.1, from coordinate 408,196 downwards.
TGCTCTGAGGTGAGATGTGCAGGATTTGCACCTTAGAGACAGCTCTTCTAAGAGACAGAGCAGGTTGTAGCAGTTTTAAAAATTGAAAGAATTTTTAGTATGTCTTAAAATACTCAATTTTCAGTCTGTGACAAACTATTAACAGAAGAAAAGGTATGGCAAAGCTTTCCACTAGAGTGGATACAGTCGCCTTTTGGACATGCTTTACAGATGTTCTTCCAAACAGTTAATGCAGTATTAAGAAGGTATCTGCTGCCTTTGTAAAATAATTCAGAAGTAGTCACAGAATAGTCTGAAAAATAAAGATTTTGCTTAGTACTGTAACATGTGTAATCACGAAGCTTTGGGGTTAGTAGTCAAATACTATTTAAAATGCCTCCTGCAAGAGCATCTGTTTTCCAACTACTCGTTTGGGATGCAGAGCTTTTCAGGGTGTTTCACAATGTCGCGGTTTTGAGTAACTATGAAATCAAAGGTGTATTGAACAATTTTTACTGGCGTATGTGAACTGGGATGTTGTCGTAGCTGTATGGTCATTTTCAGAGAAGGCTTCTTTTTTAAAAAAAAAAAAGTTTGTGGATCTGAGTTCAGAGCTGTAATGCAGTGAGAGCTAGCACATACTTAGCAGTGTGTGTTAGGGGTTACAACAAATAAATCACTTCTTGTGACTAGGAGGGAACAAATAGACAAAATGGGCTTGGTTGTGTAAAAATATTACTTCTGTATTTGTTGTTGGCTGCTGATGGGGAAATCCCTTCTCCTTTAATGAGAAAACTTTAGGGAAATGATTGACAGATTTAAAGATTTAAGTTAAACTAAAATACCAGCAGATTTTTTTCCTCTACTTGCATACTTAAATTCTACTTGAGGTTACCGATGTAGCTTACAATTGCCTTGTTTAAGCCCCTTGAACTTGTATAATACATGTTGGGGTGAAATGCTGTGTTTTGTAAGGAAGAAGGGAGATTAATTCACTTGTACATTTGAAATTTATGAGGTAGTATTTCTCAATTCTGCATTTTCAGCATTTGGGGAGCACAGTTTTGGTGGCAGGTAGGTGGGGCAGGGCACCAGTATAATGCTGGTGTGCTGCTGAACCATCGGGCGTTCAAAAAATCTGTGGTCTCTTTGGGTATCTTCTGCCATTATTACCACTCCCCTCTGACTTCCTAATGGATGTATTGCTGAACATTTGTAATTTGGAAACTCTTAAGGATGGGGAATAAGAACTGCACAGGGTCTTTTTGAGTAAATACTGTCACCTGAAGTTCAAGTACAGAAAAATCTGTGCTTCCATACTTAACCAACACTAAAATTGTTGTTATTAACAAGTGATTTGTTGATGCAAGAGTTCTAGAATCCGTAGATCCTATTGTGGATAAATCTTCTGTAGTTAAAAGTGGATCTGTGTTTTCCTGTACGTGCCTCTGTCTGGTGGGACTGTGCCTGTACCCTCCAGTGGGGACGAGCTGCCGGATGGGGAGCAGCGGGGTTTTCACCTGGTATAGCCAGTGCGTGCAGCAGCGTGGCAGAGGCCGCTTGGTGTGGGATCTGAAAAAGTCCTGGAAAATCCCTAGTGGCTTCCTGCTCCTGGGGGCAGGGGGGTGTGAAAGAGACTGAGCACGCTGTCCTGAAAATAACTGGTGTTGGAGGCTGAAAGCCAAGGTAACTAATTTCATGGGTAATTACCAAGGGAACAGATAGAATATCTCCAAATAGTAATAACCGTATGTCAAGAAGCAGTTATGTTCTCAGACTGCAGTAGGTATTAAAGAGATTTGGGGCGTGGAAAGGGGAAAAGTATATTGTCAGGTAGGTGGTGTGGGTGGAAAAAAGGGGTATTTCTTCTGTACAAGATTCCCACAAAATAAAGCGTGGCTGCTAAGGTAAAAAATAGCTTCTAATACTTAAAAGAAGTACAACATTGTAACCCAGTACTAACTGTTGTATTTGTCTGTAGGCGTTAGTCACTTGATGGGAATTTATTCTCTTCCTGTTGGAAAATACTACATAACATAATAAAATTAAATAACCTTCATTTTCTTCAGTGTGTTGTGTTTAGTGTCGTTGTGACATGGGTGAGTGATGCACCCTGGTAGTACTAGTTTTAACTTGCATGATGTATAGGAAGAATGTGATTTTTATAGCATTTGAATATCAGGAATTTTTAAGGACAAAAGTGTTCTTATTAAAGAGTGTTTTCCCAGTCACTGGCTAGTAGATGATTCGAGATCTATAATAGTTGCAGACATTTGTAACAGCAAATACAATTTGGAGTGTTTATATGCCTGGTATGTTTTAAAATGAGTATGTCTGTAATATGTTTTGAAAGGGCAGTGTAGCATTGCTTGTCAAAACTCAAGTTCCTTTTCAACAAAATTCTGATTAATTACGTGTACTAGAGGATAAAAATCCTATTCTGCTGGGTTTTGGGTCCTCTAATGTTTTGGGACCACAATTGGTGATTAGGATTTAGCTAAATCAAGTTGTCTTTCAGAAAAAAAAATGGTGACAGTCTGTTGGCAAATTTTTGCAGCCAGTCAAAGCTCTGTTCTATATATCCAAAACCAGACTTAGAAGCACTCCACAGCTGTTCGTGTGGCTTTACTTGTACAAACTGATTTGACTTTAAAGGTGAGCTGCCTTTGCTTTGTACAGATCTGCTGTTGTGTCTGTAGTTGTATTTCCCACAACTCTTAAGATGACTTTTTAAATTTGCATAGACATGCATCAGGGATTCCATTTGCCTTATACTTACCACGTGTTTCTCTAATTTTGTCACTTTTAGCTCTGGGTTTCAGTTAAGGAGAAGCATAATATCTTTGCATCCAGTTTGAGAGAGCAGCTGTGTATCCTGCAGCTTACCTAGGTAGGCTTTGATTCCTTCGAGGTAGTGTAAAAGCTGTCATTTTAAGCCTAACGATACCGTATGTAAAGAGGTCTGCCCTGCTTTGCTCACTTACCAGAGTTTCTTACAGCTCGCCACCGTGATCGGGACCCGGTGTTTCTGTTACACCTCAAGGTGGGGGTGAAGCCCGCGCACCACCCAGCTGCCAGCCCCCTCTAAAGGCACGCGCGGTTGGCACAGGAGGGCACTGCACGCTTACCAGTGTTTTGTGCAGTACAGCCTCCCCTGTTTTACCCTACAAATTTAGTGGCAGCATAGGGAGAAAATGAGGAGTGGAGAATCATGTGAAATACTGTCTTGAGTAGTTCTTGCATTGTCAAGTAATGTTTCAGGCTCAAAAAAAAAAATTACATATTTACAAGTATGTAATGACCTGTGATTACTGATGCCGTATGTATTTATTACACCAAGCGTCTACTCGAGTGGATTCCGAACACACTGGAAATGCTTGGATGCTGTCCTTGCCTAAAGTAGTTTGAGTAGAGCAATTAGGCAAGGTGTTCTTTGTTTCACAGCTGAGATCTTGAAAGACAGGTGTTTGAAAATAAGGGAAGAAACATAATTTGGGTGCTAAAATGATAAACTGCAACATTTTTGGTAAGCTCAAAAAAACCAGCATGATTTCAGAAGAAATAAGACCAAAGAAATATGTGGTTAGTGAGGAAGCAAGCCAAAGCAGAGTGTAAAAAGTGTCAGCTTGAGAAGGGCAATGGTAGCAAACAAATAATCTTGAAAATAATAGAGATGGAAGCACCAGAGAAGATCTTGTAAAGAAACTCAATGTGTTTAGTTTAACAGCAGGTGAAAGAATAATTTGGTCTTCGCTTAGTATTTCTGTGGAGACCAGGAACTAGAGACTAGAAGTCTCATCAGTTTAACAGCGTTGTGTGTGAAGATCTAACGGCTAGAAACTGCAGCAAGGCCAGCTTTAATTGGGGGAAAATGCTAAGTGTTATGTACACCATTGGCTTTCTGGGATAGCTTACTGGTGTGTTGCAGAAGATGCCTCAGGATGGCAGACCTTCCGTAAGGATGCTGTGCTGCTGCCAAGCGTTCCTCTCCCAGCAGGAGTCAGTTCAAACAAGGAATTGGTGTGTGTTGGGGGGGGGATCTCTGGTGGACTCAGAAATTTCACATGGTGACATTGTACTGTAAACTTGCTGCTGAACGTGGTCGTAGCTTGAACCTTGGATAATACAGCATGATGAGAAGTGAGACACATTGCTGACTTGAATGCTGAAGGGATGTCTTTTTCTCTGTAGTTGAAGGAGACACTGTTGTTTGACCTTGAGTCTCTGCGCTTAGTATTGTAATGGCTACTTGAATGCCAGGTGAAGAGTTCTAATTTTGGTTATAAACATGGAAGGAATAAGTAGGTGGTAGGTCTGTTGTTAACTTTCCTCTGTACTCAGAGAAAACACCCGCTAAGCTCCTCTGAAAAGGCCTGAAAATCTGAAGCTAATACAGCAAAACTTTGACTCCATAGGAACCAGTTTTAGTACCACGCGTTGTGAACAAAAACTGTAAATATGGGTAAGGCTGGAAGTTGCCCAGTTTAGATGTTGGTGCAACGCGTGGGCTTCAGAGCGCTGGGCTGGGAGCACAGGCTCTGCAGAGGCTCTCCTGGGTGGGGGGTCGCGCATCGGCTTCCTGCTGTGCCCTGGCGGCGCGGAGGTCTGTTGTGGTAGTTGTAGAGAAGGGAGGTGCCCCCAGATGTGGTGGTGATGGTAATAATTTAAGCTTTGTTTCAAACTGTGTGGGATTGTCTGTGTTTTTTAGTACTCTGAATAGATTCCTTTTGCATGTTGCAGTAAGTTTTTGGTTTTTCTGTCTGCTTTTCCTCCCCTTACCCTGTGTCTTTGTTATCTCTGTTTCTAAACTTCAGCTAACATGATCCTGTGCTCCTCTTCTAACTTGTAGCTGATCAATTAGAAGCCATTCCCTGTATCTTCTCCAGAATTTGTCCATCTCAATGGAAGGGAAGTGCTCTGAGCTTGGATACAGGGCCTCATCGTGACAGTTGTGCGATGGTATAAATTTCCCTTGTCATCTTTGTAATATTTTTTGGCTAAATCTTCAGACGCCGTTACCCCCTTCTGCTGCAGTTAAGTTTTCCCATCTTCATGTTAGTTATTAAATAGAAACAAATTCTCTTTCATTGTCCCGAATGCTGGTTTTTAGCTTTACAGTCAGAGAACCTTTCTGCACGAGCTTTCGCTAAACCCACAGGCCGTGTCACCGACTGCTCCTGCAATGTTTTTTCATTCTTTATGAATGCAACTTTTGATAGTGTACAGTATATTTTGATTTTCGGTATTGGCAAACCATCTGCTAGTGTGATCCAGTTGTTTGGCTTTGTTGCAATCTTATTACCATCATTGCTTGAAGCAGCGTCCGTGTCAGCATGTTCTTAATATGGCTATGCCAATATGTCTTTGTCTTTCTCCTTGTCATTGTCTTTGCGAAACACCCAAAAGCAGTGTCTTCATTTCTACTGTTTTCTTCTCAAAACTAACTGAATATACTTTTAACTAGTCTGTGTACACGACTTCTTAATCCTTCCCTACATCAGCCTCCGTAGTACCATTACTTGTTTTTTCACTATGAATGACTTCAAGTTTAGTTTCTTTGTCTTAATGGGTTACCTAAAACCTGAGTGTGTTTCAGATACGGCTATCTGGGATGCTTTTCTTCACTGTGATATAACCTTTACGTATGCAGCTCAGTAACACTCACCATTTTTGTTGCGATGTGCTAAAAACTTCTGAACAATCTGTCCTGCGTTCTTGCACCAAGATCGCGTTGACACTACCTGTGACACTCCCCTTCAGTGCGTTCCCGCATATGTGCGCTTGCGGAAAGTCTTATTCTTTCTGCACTTATTCTTGTTTGTAATGTTTCTGGGTCCTTTCGTGTTCTTTGTTTTCAGCTACTACTAATATAATGTCTTAATTTTCATTCGTGTGCTGCATACCTTTAGTTTGGCATCACTGTTGCTAAGTTGGGTTTTAGCTTTAGACATGTCTTCTTTCTTAATCCTCCAAGTTTGAAAATACTTGTAAATGTGGAAATAGTATTTTAGTACTGGCAATACAAATGGAAAAATTGTATCTGGAAGCTGTTTTTTAAAAATGACACCTCCTTTCCATTGTCTGCTAGTTGGGGAGGGTTTTTCAAATGCTACATGTCTATTAGTGATGGACAATTGCCTGGATCTCTCTATATCTGTGTGTTTCCAAATTTCTACCTCTGCTCTGTTGCATTGCATACAGATACGGGTGACAGTAATCTGATTTACTCTTAGTTCAGAATATTTCTTTTGGGTATTTCTTAGCAAAAACATGAATTACAAGTTTCTGAAATGCTGAAAGAAAAAATAGGAATTTACCAGATCAAGTTTAGGTATATCCCTGGGTTGTGCAACAGTGCTCTGTAAAACAGATGCCTTAAAATGATTTTCCGTTTGAGTCTGAAGACTTTCCTTGCTTTTGTTTGGAGAAACTAACTGTAGCTCATATGGGACACTGTAACAGATGCAAGCAAGTTTCCTTTTGCTTCCTTTCTTTCTTTTGTTGTTGCTTGAAAATCAAAATGAATTTCAACTTTACTTGAAAAATGTAGTTCTGACGTACTGCTTCCATTGTTCTTGGGTGGTAGGAGAGGGCATCCAGAAAGCAGGTAGCAGGTTAGTTACAAGCAAAGACGCAGAACTGTGCACTGAAGTGCTTTCACCAAAGATGTGAACAGGTTTAAGGAATTAAATAAATACTTGATAGAACATAATCCAGTGTTCTGACTAAAATTCACGCTCTCTGTGTAATTTGGTCTCGTATCTACAGTAGTGCTCTATACAGTGATATTTGCAGTTGCGCAAGGGACTCAGGGAAGCAAAATGTTGTTTTCTGACAATAACTCATTCATAAAAGCACTGGTGTCATGACAGCCGGTTTTTAAGAGCACAGTAGGGCAGAGTTTTCCCTTAAAAGCTATTGATCTTAAAGGCAGATGCGGCATTAAAATTTTATGTTTAGCATTTCATAGCTAACATGTTTGAATGCATGCCCATTTCTTAACTTTTTTTGTTGTTTTAAGTTTAGGAGACGGTTTGATAAATATAGCAAATGCATGGGGGAATTTATCTGTTTTGTTCTTCCAGTAACAAAACCTTGTAGGAGAGCAAATTTTCTTGCGTCAAAAAAAGCTGCAACTGTTGATCAAGATCACAAGTTTAAATGCAAGTTCTTGGACTGTTCAAAATCCTTCCGCAAAGCCAAGTTATTGCATTATCACATGAAATACTTTCATGGAGTGGAGAAAGCTGCAGAATTACAGCAGAACCCCGTAAAAAGAAATATTCAAACCAGAGCTTCTTTGGCTTCTGAAAAAGCTAATCAAGAAAGGTCAAAAAGAGGACGGACCGCAGCTGGTTCATTGTGTAAGTATGTTGCTGATCCCTTCCTTTTTTTTAAACAGCAGCAGGCAGGACAAGCAGGAAAGAGCAGAAATTGATTTTCTTTTGGGCCGAAGGAGTCTCTTCAGGGCTCCATCTTAGCGTATTTCTTTGTGGAGAAGCAGCATAATATATGTAAACATTATGTTTTAGAGAAGATAAAACTGAAGAAACTCCCTCATCTAGAAATATAGATCACGTTTTGTAATGAGCTGACTATGCAGCTTCTCTTACTCCTTTGTAACAACTCACTTGAGTATTAAAATTCTGTTCTTCTTTCAAAACTACAATTCTCTGAGTTTCTGACTCTTCCCCCCTCTTCCCCCCCCTCCCCCCCAGCTTGAAAAAAATCTAAATAGTATTTTTCAAAGACTTGTCCATTTCTGTATTAAGGAAACAGTTTGGGTAACTCCAGTTCTCTCCTGTTTCTTATTTGGTCTTTACATTTCATGGTCTGACTTCAAGAATATACTTGAGTAGAAATCCGGTAGCAGTTGCTGCGGTATTTACCATTCTTGTTGCTTGACCTGTGGGGAAGAATGTCGTAGTATTTAACAAATGCAATCGCTACAGCTGTACTTGAAAAATATCTTCATGCAACTGGAAAGGGGTAAAAACTTAATAGTTAGAAAAAAATGTATGCTTAAGTTATAACTGCTTCGCAGTCTTCAGAATCATGGTAACTTCTGCTTCACTGTCTCATTCTCTGAAGTGCTTTCTTCTTAGTGGCTGGCATAGCGTCAGAGTGGCGGTCTAGGTCTAGTTGGGAACTGCAGTGGTGTTGTTAGCAATGTATCCAAACTTTGTTCTTGTGGACCGACTTCTCTTTGTGCTGCAGGTCCATAAAACCTAAAACTAGATATAGCCAGTACTGAATAGTGGATTGATTACCCTCCTGTGTCTTACATGTCATTTTCCTGTCAACACATAATAGCAAAATATTTGCCTTTCCATATAGCTTTTCAATAGCAAGTACTCAATTTGGCCATCAAGATTTGAGCATAGTCTAAACAGTGTTATTTTTTTTCCTGAGTTTCCTCCTGCAGAGAGTAAAAGGTGTAGAGAGCTGCAGTGGGACAGCACTCCCCAGGTGTCCTAGGTTCATCCAAAGTAACACAGGGAAAAACCTGTGGATGAATAGATATAGATGTAAACTTTGCGTTGAGATACCTTTGACAGATATGACATGCTTTAACATTCCAATATCCGTTTCTTCAGTACATTGTCACTGATGCTGCACAACATATCAGTGTTTCAACATCTGTGCAAGGTCTGTGCTGCTGGTTGAGCACGAGTGATAAACCCCCCTTTTGCCCAACCTCCTTTCTTTCCCATCAGGCTCTTTCCTAATAGGTCATTAGTCACAAACAACACCCGCTTATAGAGATTGATCATTGTCCTTGCTACAGAATTCCCTTTCCTTCACCGTGAACACATCGNTAGGTTCATCCAAAGTAACACAGGGAAAAACCTGTGGATGAATAGATATAGATGTAAACTTTGCGTTGAGATACCTTTGACAGATATGACATGCTTTAACATTCCAATATCCGTTTCTTCAGTACATTGTCACTGATGCTGCACAACATATCAGTGTTTCAACATCTGTGCAAGGTCTGTGCTGCTGGTTGAGCACGAGTGATAAACCCCCCTTTTGCCCAACCTCCTTTCTTTCCCATCAGGCTCTTTCCTAATAGGTCATTAGTCACAAACAACACCCGCTTATAGAGATTGATCATTGTCCTTGCTACAGAATTCCCTTTCCTTCACCGTGAACACATCGTTCAGTGTTTTATCCTGTATTGCCAAAATCAATGTCATTTGAGGGCTAAATTTTCAAAGATGCTGATTTCTTGCATTGTGATTTCTGGATTCTGATTGAGCCTGTTTTTTAAAATCCAGCTTCTCTTTGCTGAATTCCCTGGTGTTTTTTGTCTAAGTCTTGCAATCTGTTCACTGAGCTCTACAGCTCACTACAGCAGAATATATCTAGCCTTTCTTTGCTCAGCGTCTGCTTTTCCTAATGTGCCTGGCAATTTTTTTTTTTTTTTCATTTGAGGTGCTACTGCCTGTTCCTAACAAGATAAGTATAATTTAACATACTGGTACTACATGTAAACTTCTGTAAGTTGAAATAATGCAAAGGCGTAAGATTTAATTAGGTGGAGGAAGATTTTCCCTTATATGTGTTAGGATGTGCCAGCTTGCGTGTATTATACTTTGCATGCAGCTTAACTGAAAGGGAAGCATTGCCTGTACAAACACACCTGAGACGGGCGCTTTGTGAAGAATGGCTGCTAGAACTGCACAGGGATCAACACAGGCTTCTTGCATGCCATGTGCTTTCCCATGAACAGACTTCTATTCTGCTTCTTGTAACTGCGTAATTATTTCGGTTTGAGAAGTTGTTTTCCTGCGATTGTCTTGAATGAACTGACTAGTGACTCAGGATCTTGACCCTTTCATTTATCCTTTCCCCCAAGAGCACGCTGTTGGTTTGATGTCAGCATCTTGACTGCGCTGGCAGGTAATTCTTTATGGTGTTGAGTTGTAACTGTATTTGCTTCCTTTAAGCCCCCACCCCTTTCACCCATTTGTGGATGGATACTTTTAACCCGGATTGCTTCGATGATGTGCTTCATAGCATATCCCTGCAAGTAGCCCCTGGGTTGTGCTGACAGCTGTTGAACAGTGCATCAGGGTGGAAGGCGGACCGTAAAGTTTTCAAGTCACCTTCGCTGTCAAAGCCTGCTATAGTGGAGCTACAGTAAGGTTTTTCTTGATGAGGAAAAATAGTGTCATCATATATCAGTTATATCATATGTCTGATACTAAGCGCCATTTGGATTTTCACTCAATGTGTTCTTAATTCTTCTATTTTTTCTTGTGGGTGTAACACACATTCTAAAGCAGCGTTAATGGGGTTTATGAGCTCATACTGTTGTATTTTGTGTTCTGTTCTCCTGTCTTTTTGCAAGCAACTTTTCTGTTCTTAATGGCATGTGCAGGAAGACAGCCTGCTAAGCAAGACTTTCACCATGTCTACTGAACACTTTAATGTCACCTTTTTGAAAGGCTTTTCAGGATGTACTGCTTAGTGAGAGTGAAGGCTTTTGAATACATGATTAAGTACATGGTGGATTTACTTTTCATCTTCACAATCCTTTTGTGAGCAAAAATATTCCTGTTCAAAGTGCATATATTTAAATCATTTTACCTTTTGGTACAAATGTCCTTTTCTTTTCATGTATTTTGCTATATTAGATAGGCTTTAGTGCTTAAGAAAAGGTGGTGATTTCTAATAGATAAGACTTTAGAAATCATGAGTCTTGTTATTCCATAAGCTTGGAGATACTCTTACTTCAGAAGCTTTATCCAACTTAAGTCCTTATCTCACAAGTTTTGTTTTGGAGTTCTGGGGTTCCTTACTGTTTCTGCTACACATTAAAATAAATAAACGGTGGGGGTGGAATATTGGCTAGATTTTAAGTGAAAATACTTATTGTTCCTAAAGCTTTACAAAACTACACAATATTCAGAACAGTAGCAAAACCTTTTCCTTCAAGTGCCTAAACTTAAAATTTCAACACATAGAAGATGGATGTAAGTGGTCTTCAATGACCAGATTGTGGGATGCAGGAAAGAAACAATTTGAGTACAATTACTTTGCACTGAAGTGGAGACTCTGAAATTTTGACACCCTAAATGTAAATTGTGCCACTTGGCATTGGCCTTAAAACTTGAGTGAGCTGGAAAGGTTAATGTTGAACTGATTTGTCCTGTCTCTCCCTTTTCCCTAAGAAGGATCTTACCTTTGCAGTGGCAAATTTGGCAGATCTCTCTAAATTCTGTAGTGGCGCTTTGTTGAACAGAGGGGAAGGAACTACCATTCTCTAGCTTGTATTTTAGGTATGCCTTACTACTCTGAACAGAGTGATGCAGGCTACTGGATGCATTCAGGCAATACTACTTCCATTTATCAGGAAATATTAGCAGATCATTATGATGAAACAGCTCTTCGCCTGACCCCACGTTATAGTACTTACCTCTGTGAGTATTGCTGCTATTTGGTCTTCACTGAAAGAATTGTCCTTATAAAGAATAAGGCAGTTGATTTTGTGTCCCCCGGAATATAGGAGATGCAGGCATTTCTGCCCTCAGCTCGTAGTTGTATTGCACCTCTGCAAGTGCATTATAGAGCCACCTGCAGCCCTTCTGTTGAAGAGGAGAATCAAGACTTGCACAAACATATGTGGATGTGTAAATGTAAACCAAGCTTTTTGTGCACAGGCTGCAAATGGCTTCTCAAAGTTTTCTCTTGCAGGAGAGAGTTGCTTAAGATTTTGACAGTTCAAATTGAGATGTTCTATCAAATTTACCACTTGGAAATTGAATGTGGTGTAGTATCTGTTAAAATTCTTGGCAGTTACTTGTTGATTGCTGTAATAAAAAAGGAGTAGAACCACAGTCCATGTTCATATGCGTTAACCTTTCTTTTGGTCCCTTCTCTTCCTCTGCACAATCACTTAGTTTACTGTTGGAGTATGTCATTCCATACTGTGACTTGTGCCCTACACTTACTGTAAACAGCTTCCTCTGAAGGTGCTGGTTTTCTTTCCGATATATCTATCTGTCCATGTTATTTTATGTGAAGTGCCTGCAACAGGTTATTTTTAATAAATTTTGTTGTTTCCTGATCTAGATTGCTCCAAGGGCACGAGACGTGGAATAGCTTCATTTCATTGTTTGTACCTACCGCTTATAACTTGAACATCTGAAGTGTGTCTCTTTCTTGACTTTGAGTCTTTCTGAATTGGTGGCTTTCATTTTTTTTTAGTAACATCTTTTCATTTGGAGGTTCAACAAAATTTAGTTCATGCCCTTGTTGAACAATTTTTCTGAAATCTGAAAGTCAACTTGTGCCAGGCTTCAGTGCTTGCGCGGCTGATGCACCTCACCTCAGGCCTTGAAGAGGCTCTATGCTTGATAGGTACTGACGATTTGTCAGGAAATTCGAACCTTATTAGATGTGAAAAAGTAGGGGAGTTGATAGGTGTGTGCAAGGAAATGTCATCAAAACCTTCACTAAGGTGGCTGGTGTACTCTTAATGCTCTTAATAACCACTTAGTAGTGCTGACAGACTCGAAACTGCCCGCAGCACGGCTATCATGTTGCCAGGGACTTCGTCAGTTGATACCCTTACGCTCTGAGGACATCGCTCAGCTCCCCTGAGGAGTTTTGCTCTAATAGAAGTTAAACCTGGTTTGGAGATTTTAAAAATACCATGCAGTATTAGGCCACAGTTTGGGTATGTGGGTGTATAATGGCAGCCTCAGTCCAGCAAGCTGCTGCCGGTCTTGGCTCTGCCGTTCTCCTTGCCATGAGGAAGAATAGAAAGCAACAGACCTGCAATTAGTAGTTCAGAGGCTGTAGAAAATCTGTCCCTACTGAGGAGTCTACAAAAGGTACTTAAAGAAAAAACATGCATTTTGTCAGTAGGTTTAAATTTTCATGCGTGACCATTCTGCCTCCTCAAAGTTAGACATTAACACAACGTGCTGTAACTAAGAGTCTTAATGCCAGGAGTACATGTCAAGAAAAAAGGGTCTCATCTTTGTGTTACTGATGGGGTCCTAACCGTGTGTGTATAGCTTAAAACATCGGAGCCATCCAGTTGTCAGCTGGTGGCTGTTAATATGTGAACCTCTGGCACGTGGCTGAGTGATTTTCGGGGTGATCCTCTGCGGGGTTTCCGGTTTCCTCTGAGGATTGGCTGGTGGACGCCTCTTTGCTAGGCGGTGGAATGTGCATGAGTGACCTGCAAACCCAGGGTTTCTTGTTGGAGTAGGTGAAGATTTGCATTAACGCCCTCTGCGTTCTGCACAATTTCCGATTGTCTTTGGCTTACCTTGAGAATCCTTCCTTTAGCTTGTGAAGGGTGGCTGTGTGAAGTACTCTAGCTGTAAGCCAGGATGATAGGTGGTCTTTCAGTTCTTGAAAATATCAGTGGATATTCTCAGCAAATGATCTCACGGCTGTGGATGGTGAAGATTGTCTGATTGACAATTCAGTCTGATTGGCAATTCGGTCTCTTTGCTTTCTGTGAAGGCTGAATTATCTTCTTAACTGGAGTCAGACCTGTTTTGTGTTCCATGGGACAGAAAGCTTTTGCCTTGTCTGTCCGAGTCTTGACGTGCTTAGGTATAAGTTCTCTCAAGGCTCTGTCCTTATGGTTTCTGCCATGGTTGAGGTGGTTTCATATCTCAGGTCTGTATTCGTTAGTTTCTAAGATCCTTCACTGCTTCTGGGTCAGCTCTTTATCTGGAAGAGGACACTTCTCCCAGGCTCAGAGAAGAGAGGCCTCAAGAACTCTATGGAAGAAGGCTGTGGGCAGTTGATCAGCAAGCCTCTTCATCTCCAGTGTTTTATGAACATATCTCCTGTTCCTCTTAGTGGTATTTAGCATCATCTGAGCTAGAAATTAATCTGCCAGTATTTAATTCCAACAACACTGTTCAAGAGCAGTGAAACTGTTCACTGCCCTAGGTGTCAGGAGGGCTTTTGTGGTGTATTTGTAGAGAATTGTGTAATTCTGATGATGATCAAAGATATTCTGGATCACAGAGGTATTAAAGCGTACTAATATCTATTTTGATTTTTCTTTGAGTTGGTCATCATCAGGAATGTGTGGAAGTTGTAGCTTAGATGCCACCTGTGTCACAGCTCAGGATATCTCTGTAAGACAAGTGCAGGTGTCTGCACGGGACCTGCATAGACAGCTTTAGGAAATGCGTAGGAGTGTCCTGTGCACCCTAACAGGAGTCTCTGAGCATGGTCCTCCTGCTCGCTACTGACTCACAGTACAGTCGTCTTGTTGCCTGGTAGTCTCAGTAGAGCGCTTACACGGACAAGTGACTTACAAGAGAAGTTAGTTACGGCACTAATAAAAGTTGCAGGTGTTGTCTGTGTAGATATGGTGTATTGTCCCCTCTGTGTTGGCCTTTCTTGAAACTGCAAATCAGGAGTTCTTGTGGTTGGGAGGGGGCAGAGGAGTAGGAAGCCTTCTGGAGAATGAAGGTTGGCTCAGGGAGTCGGGAGGATGAAAGTACCTGGCATGCTCTGCAGGTGGTGCTAACAGAGGTGTGACCTTGGGGAAGAAGCTGTGACCTTGGGGAACGTGCAAGTTTTAAAGGCATGTGCCTAAATACAAGTTCTCTGTTGTGATTGGTTATGCTAAGTAATTGTTCTTTATTTTTGGGGGGAGTAATTTTGTAAATGAGCCTGTCTGAATTATACTTGAAAATGTATTGAGAGAAAACAGAACGCTAAATGTGGAAGGCTTACAAGTTTGGGTCTTCATGGCACAAGTTTTAACATTTACTTTTCCAAAAGTTTAGAATAACTTCCCAGCTTTTTAATCTCTTCTTCTGAAATTTAGTCTCAACTCCTAAAATATGTTTCAGAGTGCTCAAATATTTCATAGACCCTCTAAACTTTTCTATCAGTGGAACAAAAGGGGTTTCAAAACTGTTTGTTTATAACTATTTTTGTCAGTTTTTGAAGAAAAATACATCCAGTGTGTGATAGAGTACCCTTGAACAGACAGTGTTACTGGTGGATGAAAAGTCTTACAGAAATGTATTAACCTTTAAGTGGCATAAGAGATATGATATATTCTTGGCAAAAATCTCCTTAAACTTCAGTATTACAAAGCTGAAAAAACTAACGGACACACGGAATGCGGTTTTGTTCCACCAAGAGTCTGTGTGGACAAATCTTAGCCCACAGGAACACCAGATACCTTCGACTCTTTGAAAGCCCGGTGGGTTTAAGTTGGCCACAGGGTTTTACAAATGCTAATTCATGAAATGGAGTTGAGCTGTTGGGAGAGGGGAAAGGTTTGTATAGATTTTTATATTGTGATTTTGGGGTTCCCTGAGGTGGTGTTCTGTAAATATTTTTGAAGCTTAATGCAGAAAGGTAGGCTTTGGGAAAGCTCAAGAAAGGCTTTTTTACATGACTTCTCACTCTGCTACAAACAGTTTGCGTTTCAGAAAGTTTGTTAGGACACTAGTGTTCCCAAACAGATTATGAAGTACCTTAATCTTACTTT
This sequence comes from Anarhynchus alexandrinus, assembly GCA_008711295.1. Classification (NCBI taxonomy): domain Eukaryota; kingdom Metazoa; phylum Chordata; class Aves; order Charadriiformes; family Charadriidae; genus Anarhynchus; species Anarhynchus alexandrinus. The sequence continues at coordinate 392,724 of VUYV01000363.1, read as the reverse complement.
TCAGCTACCATGTACCATGGGAAAAAGTTTTGTCTGTCTGAACTGATGATGTGTTTTGTTCAACCCACTAATCATGGAAGTCCTCAGATGAGCAAATTCCTAAAAAAAAATAGACCTGTATTTAAAAAAAAAAACACAAAAACAAACAACCCACAACCCAAAAACAAAGCAACAAAAGTCCTTCTCTATACTTGTTCCTGCAAGAGGAGAAGTTAGTCCTGTTGAAAATGGAAGGCCATACATGTACTGCAGTATCTTATCAAAGAGTGTTTTCTGGTTTTGATAATTCTTCGTGGACAAAACATGCTACTTTCTACAGTCTTGTAGCTCTTGAGGTAAATAAGCATCCAGGGAAAAGCAGCGGTGAGTTACCTGACTGGACAGAAGGTACCTTTGAGACAGTCTTGTGTGGAAATTTGGGGTTCAGTTTAATATCTGTCTTCTCTTATGCCTATGAAGCACTATGGCAGGTGACTAGAAGGTAACCATTTGGTTACAGAAATAGTTATGAACAGCTCCTATTCTTTTTTTCTTTAAGTTCTAATGCAAGGTCAGAGGGAGAGGACCAGAGAAAAAGTTGTCTGATGGCCCTCAGATTTCTGGATCTTGAAGTTTCTTTTGCCTGAAGAGATCCGCTTGATTCTGAAATCTCCATGATGACATGTCTTAATGTGCCTTGTTACAGCTTCAACTTGAAATGTTGGTCAGGGCAGAGTAGTTGATACCATTTCTTCTCCGAAGTATATTCTCTTGGACTCTTTTCCTTCTGTTTTTCAGTCATTTTTGGGGACTGCTTACGATTATTAAGTTAGAGGTGTCCAAGTGACAATCTTGCATGGAAGTCTGCAGACAAGAAGGAAGTTGCCTTCCGTGTCCACTCAACTCTTGAAATGCTTATGATGATGGAATTGGATGTTCTTGATGAAAGTCAGCAAGGTGTCAGCTCGGTGCTACTGGGTCTCATTGACCAAGATACTTGATGTCCTACTCCAAAATGGTGATGTGCTTGTCTCATTTAGTCTGGCTGTCCTACGTGCCACGAGGCCTTAGCTTTTATTGGCTTCACCTCTCTTTTCCCACGTCCAGGAGTCTTTCAGTAGGAGTTGCTTGCTAGCTGTAGTTAGGAAGAGGAGAACTATTTGACTTGACTGAAATAGTAAATGGAATCTCAGATGAAGCCATGTCTATCTCACGATTTTTATGAATTTTAGGTAGTGATCTTGAATTCTTGCATTTCGCTTTCAGTTGAAACACTGGTGTTTCAGTGGTATGTATTAAAAAGTGCCCTTCCTTAGATGTGTAGAGCTTCTCTATGCCACTCCTGTATGCCTCGTGACAAAGCACGCTTTTCAGAACAAGCTGTGGTTCCTCTAGTTAAATCAACAGGGCCCCTTACCTATATCTCTGCCAAACTGAACTGTTTCTCTTTGCATCTTTCTTCAAAGCCGCAGTATTTCTGGAAGAATAGACCTTTGGGGAAGGCATTTGCATCCACTGTTTCTTTTTTTTTGAAAAAAGCAAGCAAACCAACAAAAGCATTACAGGTTTTAGCATTTAATTCAGCTTCTGTTTAAAAGCTTTGCGGTGGTCCAGTTGCCAGGCTTGAGAGCTGAGCAGCGTGTCTGATCGGAAACACTCCACATGGACTGCCAGAACTGCTGCTGGGGAAGTAGAATTAGATTTTGAAAGTATTTAAAGCTTGGACTTCGTCTTTATTCTCTTTGTAGATGGTCCTCTACACATAGCCCTAAGGAGTACCCCATATAGAGATGAAAAAATAGAAAAGAGAAGAACTTCAACTCCTGTAAGTGCATTAAATAGTCATCGACATTCTGTTAGAGAACAAAGCAAGAACCACATAGTGAGATCACTGCGGAAGCCTCAAGAAAAAAAGAGAGTTGAAAATGGTACGCCTTTTTAGTTTAACATGAAATAGTTAAACTGGAAAAAGTTTTGGAAAAGTTTAAGTATTGTAAGGAACTGATAATTTTGATAGAAAGTGTTCTATATACCTTCTTTTAGAATTTAATTTTTTATGAATGTACAGTATAAAATGCAAGTGGTGTTTTTTCACTGTTTCTTTGCAGCAGTTTCAAATGAAGATGCAATATAGGGAATTTCATAAGTTTTCTTGCTATATGCATTGGGGTTTATTATTCCCAGTCAATGTGTAATATTTTCAAGTTGTAAAAAGGGCATGAAAAGATTCCTGCTTATTTCTTGCTTGCTTGATATGTGTTTTAATTTTGTTAAACTCTCGGTTGTCCAAAGCATTAAATATTTAAAGTAATCCGGAATATGTTGAAATGAATAAACTTAATAAAGAAAGAAAAGGGGGGGGGAGGGGAGGCAGGACAACCTAGTCTTTTCTTTATGTTTTTTATTTTTAATAGCATTTGACTGCTTCTGGTAGTCAGTACTCCTTGCTACTAAACATCTCTGAACAATTTTACTTCAGGACTTTGACTGTTCAGTGGTATAGTGTAAACCCTGTTTATACTGGAATGTACTATAATATGTATGGGTAACAGCCATGCAGAGGGACAGGGGGTGTGTATGTATACATACACACATATATAAAAATAATACTTATATTTAAATATTTTTATATATAAAAATAATAAAAATTGATTCCAGCATACTTCTAGATTTACTATGTCACCACTCTCCTTCAGATATACGGTCAGAATTTGAGTCTCAGTGATGAGGGAAAAAAAACAACAAAAAACCCCCTGTGCTTAGATTATTCTAGCTGTGACAGGCAATCTTTGTTCTGGGGACAGTCTTGAGAAGATGACCTTACTCACCTGTCACTGTGCTGTTCTGTTGGTCAGAGCAGTCAGTCAGAACTGACCGCCTCTGTTTACTCTGGAGCATCCTTTGCTGCCTCCCCCTGTGGGAAGGTCTGAGCACGATCCCTCGGTGTCTCTTCGTGGGGCTGAGCCCGTGGGACACTTCTTAATTGGGAGTATGGCATGGAGAGATTAGAATAAACTTTCATAGTGGTGGTGGAGGATGTGACTGGGTAGTCGGTCGCCGTTAGTCTCTGTGCTATTCAAGGACATTGAGAGGGTTTAGGTCTTTTTATGTTTTTGCCAAAAAATTCTTTTTAAAAAATGTAGTTGTTTTGTGATGCATTTTTAGGATTAAAAAAGGTGGTTTACCTTTCTCTTTGATCACGTGAATCTCTGAGGATGCTCCTAACCTAGGCAGCCTGCTTATCTGGTCTTTTTTTTCAGTGAGAATTCACTGGACTTCAGAGTGTTTGCGAGAAATGTGAGACAAAACGATTCTTCAGTACAGGGTTTTTGGAAGGTGCCTTTTATAATACTCATTCTTTGCAGATTTTTTTTAAAGAAAAAATCTGCATTAACTGTGGTGTGCATTTAAGCAGATAGCTGTACACAGAAATTTGCAAATACTTGGATTTTTTCAGATTTTTAAATGACATACTGGCAAGCTCAAGGGGAAAAAGCGTGGAACAAAGTGACAATCTTCTGTCATACTTATCACGGATATGTTGATAGTGACTGAAGTAGCATACTTTGTGCTTTCAGTATCTTAAAACAAATCAGACAATCTGACCGTGCAAATTTCAATTCCCAAATGAAAAGATGCAAAATTTTCCTCCCTATGTTGACCTCAGTTGCTCTGTCTTTGCCCTTCTGGAAAATAAAATGGCAGAGCTTACTTGTGTCCCTGTGTATGAGCAGGGAGGAGGAAATGGTACTGAATGACAAAGGAAAGCAAGAAGGAAGTTGGAAGCTCTGTGCTGAGACTAAATATGAATTTATTTTTTTTTTTACCCTCTCAACAAATGGTAATGGGGGGGGGTGGTAGTTTGTCTTTTATGCTGCCAGTCATACTGGCTTTGAAGGACATGGAACTGGAATGGCAGGCTGCCATCAGGGCCAGCGGTTAATGTGGCCGCTGGCAATGCACGGTTTTAGCAGCCATCACTAATGACGTGCCAGAAGAGGAACACACGTGGCAAAGTTGCAGGAGATTTTCAAGGGCTAAGAGGACGGGGAGAGATAAAGCTGAAGACTATCATGAGCAGGAGCTGGTGATCGTGTCTCCTGCATGCTCATCACAGCTGGTGAAACGGGACTGAGATTTCCAGTTTCTCAGAGTGAGCAGTTTGTGCCATAGATATGTCGCCTCAGACTGGGGATTGGGGAGGTTACTGTTGGCACACACGAAAGAGGTTAACACAACACACTGCTATTGCTGGTTTGCTTCGTGAGTGGTTACAGACCAGCTAGGGTCCTTACATGTTTTGCGCAGGAGAAGATTTCTTACAGTCCAGGGTGTCTTTTTCCAGTATCAATAATGAGAAATTGAAATAGGTCTCTAAATGGGATGGGGAGTGGCTTAATCAGCTAAGCACTCAGAGCAGAGCCCTTTTGAGATGCAAGGCATCCTTCCGTAATAGATTTTATGATTCCACCTACAGTCTTGGCTGAGTTAAGGATAACTTACTTGAGGAACTGTATAAGTATCTAGAAATTCTGCTGCGGAGACCTAAATAGGAGACAGGAGTTGTAAACAAATGCTGTGATATGGAAAGCAAGGGTTTCTGCACATTACCTTGCAGCGGGGTTATAGTTCATGGCAAGCGCTCTGGAAACGTGCTTTGAGGATGGACTTGATTAAAAGATATCACCCAATCATTCAAAAATTATGGTGTTTTTTTTATTCCCTTAAGAATAGGATGGAGAACAGATGGTGAGAGAATAGCAGTTAAAGCCAACTGAACCAGTTGTTACTCCATTTTCAATGAAAACAAAATATTTGACTGAGGAACTGTACTAGAGTTTGGGGGTTTGCAGTTTTGTTCTTGTCAAACTTCTGTCACAATGCTACTGAAATGTTCAGCCATAATAATTTAGAAAATGGATATAACAAATCCCCCAGTATATTCTTCTTTAATAATCTCTGAAGCAGGTAAGTAGTAAATGGGCATTGGTGTACAGTTGATTTCTCCCACATGCTATTGTAATTTTGTTATGGGACAATCAAATTAGGACTTAAACCAGACCAATCCAATTATGAGAGCTGGGAATTCTTGCAAATACGTTTTCTTGTTGTTTTTTTTACAGTGAACTGGCTCTGATTGTCCAAAGAAACTGTGGAGGTCTTTAAGAAAATTAATAAGTAGAATAAATGTGTATATAGCTTAAAAATTAAGTTGGAATGTTGTCTAATTTCAGCTGTTAAAGACCATGAGAAGAACAAAGAAAGGAAATCCAAAGACTATGGAAGGTCCAAGTCAAAGAAAAAGAAAAAAAAGAAAAAGAGAACTCAGTCTGGTAAAGCTCTTTTTTTCTGCTGCAGAGGAAAACAGCTTCATTATTTTGTTTTGCCTGTTACCCAGTTCCACACTCTTAAGAGCGGGCGTTGCAAATTGGACTTTCTTCATTAATCTCTTAGTTCTGATTTTTATTAAGTGGTTAATATTAAATTGTGATTGGCAAGATAATTTATTTGGTGGTTGAGGTGCATTATTAATGCTGGATGACAGCTTATAGTAGTGCTTGTAATGGCACAGAATAAATCTAACTACAAAATGGATATATCAATCTTTAAGTCTGGCTTTTCATGAGCAAGTGTACTTGTATGCAAGTTTTACCCAGTGAAAGAGGGTGCAGATCCCCTTGATTTGTTACCAAGTACCCCGTGTACCACGTGTTCTCAGTTATATGAGTTAGTCTGGAGGCTCCTGTATGAATTATGGAGTTTGGAAATGTTGTTGGGTCCTCTTTTCCTGCTGTTACCCGTGTTATTTCTTATATCTTCACTTAGTATGGGATTTCAGGGCCTGTGACAATGAGCTCTATTGAACCTGTTGCATCCTAGATATTTTTTCCTAAAGGATTTTTTTCCTCTCTTCTGGAGACACAAAGTAAAAGCCTGATTGAAGGTCTATACTCATGCTGGGTCCCTCTCTCATGTCTTGTAACATGCTGTTCCACCTGTATTAATAGGGTTGTAGGAGGAACATGTCTTCTCTGTTGATTTCATCTACAGAGGCTTGGGAATGCTTTCCTCGGGCCACTTCACACTTCGAACTTCATATGTGGGCCCAGGTGTCATGGGTGATCGGATTCTTCACTTCTGAAAGTCACAATAGATTCTGAAAGATTTCTCTAGTGAAATGTTTACAGATCAAGCGTGGCAACCTTCTCAGCCATTGATGGATGTCTAGGATCATTAATGCAGCACATTTCAATCTGGCATGCATAATTTGTTAAACTAGAGCTCCGTATGGAGGAGTTGCTGAGATGGGGGAAGAGAATACTGTACCTTTTTGTTTGCTGCCATGAAGAAATAAGGCAAGCTTTCATGAGAGAGTAGAAGAACGAACCACAGGCAGACTGACAGAGGTGTACTGAAACAAGTAATTTTAGTGAGTTTCCAATTATATGGTGCCCTCAAATGTAATGATAATATGCAAAGTATAATTTGTAAACTTATACACTAGTTGCACAAATAGTACCCACAAACTGCTTGTCCGTCTGCTCTTGGGTTTTAAAATGTTGCTTGCCTTTTTTTTTTGGTGTTAGCCTTGTGGTTCTTCAGTCCAGGAACTTTGAAGGTTTTCTCCAGCTAACTGGTTGGAGGGTACTGCTTCTAACTGCAGACAGCCTCCGTGTACGTACAGTCCAGGACGTGACAAATGGGTACTTCGCAGATCTGTTCTAGGTGTTTTCTCCACACGTTCCTAACTGGGGCTTTTCTCTTCCACCCATGCATCCCGTTCCATACGTACACTAGCAAAACAAGAGGAGAGATGCTTTCTGTCTGCTTTGCAGCCTGTGAGGTTAGGGACTGTGCATAGCCCATGTGCAGGAGAGGTCTCCAGCTAGCAGTGCTTGCGTGCAGTTGCCTGTAACGTAAAAACACTTGTAGACATATTCACCCTGAAGAATAGTTAAGTTTAAGTAACCAGTCTTTTTAGCCTTTCTCACTTACGTCAGCAGTGAAGGATGACTAAGCTGCCTAAGATTTTTCTGGTTCAGACAATAATAACTTTCTTGCCTCTGGAAAGCTTGCAAATCCTTCAGCAGCATAGTGAAGTCCTAGAGCCCCGGCATATTGAAGTGGAAGCTGTCTCAGTGAATTATACATGTCTGCTATGGGCATGCATGGTGCTGTTTTTTTTTCTTTTGTCAACTTTTCTTGACTACAGATTTCTAATAGTAACACTTCTGCAATTTTACAGAGTACTCTGGCAGTGAAGAAAACACAGATATTTCACAGGAGCTTTCTCCTGAAAAATCAGTTGTCACAAAATGTCTTTCTTCAAATAAATCATCTGCCCACCCAAGCACACTGCTACACTGCTCTGATTCTGGACAGCACAGAGGAAAATCAAAAACAAATGGTAAGATGACTCTTCTCTATGGTTTGCTGCTTCTGTCTTTCATTAGCAGTGAATGTGTGAGCCGCACTAATACACGCTAAAGCCAGTACTCATGTAGATTTGGCTACTCTTATGCAGGACTGTGTGTGTTTCCTTTCCCCTGCCTGAAGAAGTTGAACCAGTTCAGTTGGAGAGCTCGATGTTGCTGCTTTTTGCTTTGACTTCTTAGTCTTAAGCAGTCTTCTGCTGAAGTCTTAGACTTAAAGCTTCACAGAAGCTTGAAGACTCTTCCCCATATTTCAGAACTCAAACTCATTTTGCACCTTTTTGCAGCACCTTATTAACTCTCTAACAACTGTGCTCAGACTTCGGTATTTAAACTTTTCATATTTCCAAAGGTTTCTACAAAGTAATAACTCATTCAGAGTTAAAAATAGATGCTGGGCAAGTTTTATACAGTATGTGCGTTTTGTTTGAGAGACCACTGGATGTGGTTATGTGTAGTTGTGTAGATACAGTATGAGACGTGGTTATAATGACTTTCTGAGCTTCGTGATGAGAAGCTCTTGAGTAGCTATTTATTAGTGTCTTTGTAGTACTTCATAAACAGAGCTCATAAAAATGTGGCAGCTGTGTTCCAGCTTTCAGAATTTTTAATATCTTGGTCCATCCTTGCTATTTACTGTCACAAGCTGGTACAATAAAAAGGGAAGACATACATTTTGATACTTCAGTTATTATTAAAGCTAACAAATTTGAAGGAAATGGGAAATGTATGACAGCTTGAGTACGTACAGGAACCTCAAATTCCTTATTGTACAGCTACACTGTTGGTGACCATTGATTTTTTTTTTTATTTTTTTTTTACACAACTGTTTTATTGTTTGGTCTTAGGTAAAAGGTAAAAATTAACTTCAGTTAATTCCATTATATACAGAAAAGAGGAAGCATTTAAAAGCTACTGAAGCGCAGGTGGTGGTAATGTCTTAAACAGTGTTCTGCAAGTCTGATCAGTTGTGGGTTTGGAGCATATTGACCATTGAACATACGGGCAGTTTAGTAACTTGGCCATCAGTCGCTCAGGCTTCTTTTGATCAGTTCATAGACATTGAAAGAGGTGAAAAGTATTGGCAACAGTTTTATTTCATCCTTTACACAATTGCTTTGCTGCTTTTTGCATCTGCAGAACTTGTACTAACAGCAAAAGCAGTGCCTGGATAAATGAGATCTGGGGTATGTCATATTAAAACTCTTGTGTATAATGAAAGTGCAGTGAACTTAACCTGTCACTGCCAGAGTACTTCAGGAAAGAGTGTCCTATCTCAGAGGTGGAATAGAACTTTTAAACATGATAATTAACTAATGCATCAGGTTCTCGGCCTCTTAAATTGGAGGACAGATGTTTTTCCAAAGGTGTAGTTTATACCACAGACTGGTGGGTCTGTCTACTTCTACAGTCTTGTTTTAGGGGTTAAGTGATCAAAATGGTTCTACCCAATATATAAGTGAGAGACCACAATCTACTTAAGAGTGACTAAACTTTTACTGTCCACTCTCCTCCAGCCCATTACAGTATTTCCCAAATAATTAAAATCCTTATCTTCTCCCTCTGACCCTCCCATTCTATCCCCAAGGAAGCTGTAGACATTGCATTAATAATATTGAGGTAAGCACCTCAGTGTAGCATGTTGTTCAATTAAAGATTTTCTTGGCAGTTTTATTCAATCCACAGAGATGCATTAACGCTTTAAGTAGCGTGGGAGCATTCTTAAAGAATACCTTGGGCAGCGCACTGCCCCTGAGCTGAGAAATGTGCCCTCAACAGGAGACGAAATGGAAATAGTCTTTTCTGAAGCAGGACTAAATTCTGTGTTAGACTCTGAATGTTTCTGTAATGGAGACATTACTTTGTGAGATTGAATGGTTTGTAAGACAGAACCCGCTTATCTCTTTTTTTGGGAGCTCTACACTTAAAGTACCAAGTCACAGTTCTGTACGAATTGCGGAAACTAGTATGAATCCTATTTGAATTTATAAGTCTGGTGTTGTTTATTTTACTTACTTGTCTAAAGAGACTTTGTGCCTTTGGTTTGAGGCACTGTATGTTGAGAGTACAATTTTAATGACAGAAGCTGTTAAGTTGGAATATTTTGAAGGAGCTATTAATGAGAATATAAAATTCCATTATGTACTAACCTTCAATAAACAGTAAGTTTATTGAAGGTTACTACATAATGTAGTAACACTGATGTTCCTTAAGTTACATGGTGAAGTCATGCTTTTAGAAATGTATGTCTGTATACTTGGGATGAAATCTTGAGCATTATTTGGCCTTCTTAAAATCCTGAGTAATTACATCTAACTACTTTTTGTACAGAGGATGACACCCTGAGTGAGTCATCTATGGATAGCTTGCTTTGGAGTGATGATGACTGCAGTCAGGATGTTGATGTAACTACGAACCCTGACGAAGAAGTTGAAGAAAGTGATTTTGAGATTGTTCGGTGTGTTTGTGAAGTAAAAGAAGAAAATGACTTCATGATTCAGGTACGAAGTGCATGGAGGGTGAATGCGCGTTTCGGTGAATATAGTGGAAGGTGTCAGTGGAAAAGCCATTGTAGAAATATGCACAGGTACGTTCTGTACATGAAATGAACTATTGTTGTCCTCTGAAATCATAATTTTTTTCTAAGGTAACCTGACAGCGTGAGCAGCTGATATGATATGTAGAAAACTGCTTTTTGATACAGTTTAGGTTTTAATCGAAGGAAAGTGGGGGAAGAGGAACAATTCTATACAAGCCATTACGGGTTGGGTTGTCACTTGTGGATTTGCATTTTGCTAAAAATTAGAACACTTCCTAGTTTTGGGAATACATGTTTATATTCAGTGGCTTTTTATCTGGCTTTTTTGCTTCCCCCTAGTTCTGAGCACATTCAGAGCATTGCCATGAGATTGTGGTACCCTTCCACTTCTCTGCCCTGGCAAGAAGCTTGTTCATCTAGATAGGATGAACAAAAAAAATTATTACTCGAGTCTTTTGTTTTGAAGCAGGAGTTGCATTCATCTGTTCTGCAGCTTCTTCTGTAGTTTGTAAATTCAGAGTTCTTAGTCTGCGTAAGGCCATCTGTCCCTTCTCCATATATGTGCTCTTTCTAAACCAATTTTACAGAAAACTGTTTCCGGCTAGAGCAGTGTCTATGATCTATCCCGCTCAAAACTGTTGATAAAAGCCTCTCTGGAACTTCTACTACTTGAGATGTTTGTAAGCTATCAGGAAGCCATTCCCCACATAGCTGCTCTGAGCCATTCCACCCAGTTCCTATTCATTTCAAATAATTAAGTCAGACATATAAAATAAAAAAACTACTTCAGCATTTTTTGCTCTAGTTCATTTTGCTACTGCTTCTTACGTGAGCTGCCTGGTCCCCTTTGGTAATTCCCCCAAAGTCTTTGAGGAAGCATATGCAGGTGCATAATGTGTGTGATGCGCTTCAGCCAAAATCATGAGCTTTTCATAGTTGCCCTTCTGAAGAAATTAGGGTTTGGTTTTGGGTTTTTTTGTTTGTTGTTGTTCTTTAGGAGGCTCCCACCCTTCCTACCTAGACACTGTTTTGCTTGTTGTGGGACCTCAGTTCAAAGTGCAGTAGTATAGCTTGGCAGCTGTGCTCATTGCAAATTTTAAGGTAACTATTGCATTCTTTTGAGGAGGTTGTTTTATTTGTGAAAGGATATAGCATGACACTGACTTCAGAAATAGTATTCTGGCACATGAAGCTCACCCTGATCTGCAGCTTTTGAATTCACTTCCCCAGGCATTCTGTTGCTAATTTTGGGGAGGTTTGAATCCCAGTTTATGGGACCCCTTACCAGGATAATTCCTGGCAAACTACATTTCTTTTCTGCTGTTTGGAGCTAAGAGGAAAGACACAAGCTGATCTATACCACCTCACAGCTGCTGTTTATTGTTTGGTGGACTTTATTGCTTGAATGGGGGCAGAAACCTGTCACAGAGAAGAGGGGGTGCACTGGTTAAACTGTGGTGTGAAGAATGGCCTCTTGGATTCTGCAGCAGGACAGTTGAAACACCTTTTCTGTTCTGAACATCAACAACCTAATTTTAAAAATTGTTAATGGGGCTAGCTAACGCAGGGGATGCTTGATTTTTGTCCTCAGCGGTCAAGTTCAACAGCTGACTTCAGTGGGTAGTTTTCTTTGGCCTTCCATGCTTGGCCTTTATGGAGATTTGCTCTGGAAGGTGGGATGCTTTTTCTCTTAGTGCTGAGTTCATTTTGATGCACACCTTTGTATTAGTGATGGATCCCGACAACTCAGGGCAATAGGTACCTTGTGCATGAGTAGGAAAGGGTGCAGTGATGGGCAGTGGACAAAACTAGATAAATAGCATCTTGAGTGTATAGGAGGAAAAGGAAAAGTCTGACAGTTGGGAATAACGGGAGCCGGCTGCCTTCTGAGGAGATGGCTCAATGGAAAACACAGAGATATTTCTGGCAAAAGTAGGCTCAAAAGTAGACTATGATTGCGGAATGCAGAGAACTGTCAGCTAGCTCAGGACATAGTCTATGGACAGCTTTCATGTAAGGCTTTGTGGGCTGCTTCTCAGATCAGTTTTCTAGGTTGAACTAGTTTGGGGGCGCTTTGAGGCTGTTGCAAAGTTTTAAACAGTTTAGCTGTGTTTTAAAAGGATTGTCTAGGAGGGCAGGTTATTCTCTCTGGAAAAGAGATGCAGATTGACAGCGTGGTGAGTACCTGCGTTCGTTAACAGGGATTGAAGCAATAGGAATTGGGGAGCAAGGAGCTGGTAACAAGATTTTGGGGGGATAGGTTAGGCAGATACTTTGCTTAAGGAACCAAATGCTGTGCTTCCCACACCTTTTTGTCAGCCTGTAGTGTTTGGGAAAATGTTTTAAACAGTGTAGTCTTCTGTTGTTGATGTAGAAATGCCTGAGTTAGCTCTAAGTACAGAGCAGTACCGCAAAGCAAAGATGCTGTGTTACAGCTATGGAATTACGATGAGGGGAAACTTATTTTCAGCTTTTCAGAGGTGTAGTGCTGAGATTGACACTTCCCTTTGACTTTATAGAGTGAGAATCCTGTGTAGTTGTCATAATTTCATAAGAAGGAAAGATTTCTTCCCTATTTCCTACTCAGACTTTAATTTGACACTTGGAAACTTGAATTGGGAAGTGTCTACCCCAGATAACTTGCATTTAGACTTGTCCTTTCTTCCTGAAGATATGTATTTTTGCTCAGTGTATGGGTTTTTAGAAGAATATTGTCATTCTTGGATTTGTCTCTGTTTCGATGTTTATTCTGCCCCTGCTTATTACTCTGAGATCTGACTGAAATATGCTGACACGTGGGGTACTTGCCTGGGCGTGTGCCAGTCTGCCTCGCTGCCTCAAGTTGGTACCAAAATTAGGAGCCAGGGCAGTTTGTCCATGCACGTGACTGGAGGCTCATTCCTCCCAGGATACATGTATGGTGCCCTCTTACAAGAGGGAGAATGGTAAGTAATTTTCTCTTTGAGCTGCACTCATTTCCATGAATATCCTAAATCTGGAAATAATGAGGAAAAAAAATGTTAGTTTTAAACACAAGCAGCAACTTTATTTTTCCTGCGAGATCGGGGACTGTTAAGGTTAATGAAACTCTTACACAGTTAAACTGAGAGTTTGTTCCATTTAGGTCTTTAATAATAAAACCCCCAAAAATTCAGCTTAGAAATTTTGCAAAAACACTCTTCCTCTATCTTGAACTTGCCTTAAATTGTCTCAAGCAATTTGTGTAAGAGTAGCATTCATTACACTGGGATACAGAAATATGGTTTTGCATTTAAAGTAAGTACCTGCCTTAGTTAGTAGACGTTAAAACCGGAAGAAAAGTATAAAAAATAATATATCACTGTTCAATGCTGTTTCATTCCAGTCTCTATAACTTTGCAAGGAGGTTACTGGGAGCCTGTGTAAAGTCATAGCTTAGCATTGCCGTGTTCTGCTTCTGAAGGCACGGCACTCCCTTCTAGGGTCAGGCTTGGGCCCAGAAAAGTCCAGACAAAAGGTCATTGTCCCTTCCTTTTGGTTTGTTGGTTTTGTTTGGCTTTTTTTTTTATATACCTAAATGTTGGTGAATTTGTGTGTGATGTAGAGAATTCCGCAGCTGGATTTGGTGGCCTTTGGAGGTGATGGATGTAAATGGACTTGGGATATTTTTGTTCTGGTAGATGAAAGCTGCTTTAAATACATGTCCATTGGGTTCAGTTATTTCTTTCACACTTGAACTTCGATTTAAATATTATTGCACAACTATGCATGTTTTTCCTCTTCAAAAGCTCTTATTTGGCTTGCTTTGAATCTCCCTACTACTGCGTGGGCAGGGGGTAGCTGCTTTGTAGCGTGTGTCCAGGGCAATAGCCTGTAGCCTGGCAGCCAAGTTGTGAAGGAGAACATGCAGATGGGGTGGATATTTGACTATCAGTTGAGTAAAATAAAAAAAAGTTGGGATGCTTCATTAGAATTCTGGGCAAATTTGCCTGGAAAATCACTGAGTGTATCTCTGTGCCATATGGCATGATTTCTAGGATGCAAGTGTTACTGCACCCAGGAGCTCCCTTCTTATTTTTAGCACGCAGTCTATTTTTCTTAATCTGTCATCTTTGTTTTAGGATGCCTTTTTCTGGCTCCTACTAATCGTCTTTGTGAAAGGAGGATGGTCTCTCAGCCTTTTTTGAAGACGTCTCCTTATTGCTTTAGGGCTGTTGCCCCATTTTGTAAGGCAACCTGTTTCTCTCTAACCATTCTCTGTTCCCAGCGCTTCTGTTTCCTCCACACCTACACCACTAATTTAGTACAGTGATGTATGGAAAAAAATGGGTGGTCCCTTTCTGTCTCTTAGCTTGAGGAAAGGCAGCACATAAGAGCATTAATAGAAGTGGTCTAAGTGGTGTTCAACACAGACGAGGTGTTGGTCGAGTTGCCATCTTTGTAGGTCAGTGAAGAGCAGCACCTAAGAGTGCTTGCAGTTGCTGTTTGGTTTAGCTCATTTTGAAAACCTTTGCCAATATTGACGAGATCTCTGCATTAAGCTTTTGGCTTGTGCCCTGAGAAATAAAGGTTGTGACCTGTTGTCTCATTGCTTGTGAAAATAGTAATTCTGAACAGACAGCACAGTTTCAAATCAAAATTGACTTAATATTCTGTGGGGTTTGTCGCATGTTTTGGTGGTCTTTAGGCTACAGTTGCAGTTTTGTCTCCTTGTTAAAGTGTGCCTGTGGGGAAAGTGACTGAAACAGAACGTGTGGATACGGTTTTTCCTGCTCTGAAATTGTATGGCTTTAAGTACAGTGATTGCATTTTAAATAGCATAACTGCGCTAAAGTAGTGCCAAATTATATTTAGTCTCTCCCAATATGATTGCTCACGCTTGGAAGGATGTCAGAAGTTTTTAGAGCTAGTACAACTGCACCTGCACTTTAGTTGTATAGTAGTAGAGCTACCTTTGAAATAGCTAAAATGTTAGAGTTATCAGTAAAGCATAGTATTGGCCAGTCCTGTGTGACATAAATATATCCCTTGGATTTTGTAATTGACTGTGATTTACTGTTTGAGGGGGAAACCTTTTAATTCAGAAAACTTGATGTATTTTGCTAAAGAAGGCTTGATTGCATACTGTTTTCTGTCCTTATTATGTGTGCATGCATCTCATGAAAGATTTTCCTCTCCAAAGGGAACATTTTTGCACCTTTCAGGATCTCTGCTTGCACTTTGTAGTTGTCGTTCTCCAGAAATCGATGTGAAAAATGTGTGGGAAGGCTTCAAATTTTATTGTAGTCTGATTCTTTAATGTATTTGCTTGTAGCTGGAAGAGGGGGGTGGGTATTAATACACCTTTTTGTCTTAAAATATGTAGATGATGTGTCTCTTAATTGAGATAATCTTATTGAGCTCCTGTAGGCTTCATTTCTGTTGATGTGCACTTCTTGACTTCAAACAGTGTGAAGAGTGTCTGTGCTGGCAGCATGGAGTCTGTATGGGTTTACTGGAAGATAATGTACCTGAGAAATATACCTGCTATATTTGCCAAGATCCTCCAGGTACAGAAACTTAAGGTTACAGAGCCTTCTTATATATGTAGTAACTTTATTAGGTTTTATATATATATATATATTTTGCAAACATTAAACTTTTTTTCCCCCCTAGCTGTGTCTGTCATTATAGGTAATTGAGTTCAGTTACAGATACAGAAAGTTTAATTTATGTGAATGTACATGAGTCAATATTGTGGAATTACAGCTGGACAGGAACGGAAATGAACGTTTTCACTGTGATGCCCATCTGTCACATATTTGCCAGTAATGAGGATTGTGTTGTCTGGGTATGGAAAATGAGTTTAGAAGCACTCGGGAAACTGCAAAAGTCTTTGCTCGGGAAGCAAAGACTCCCCATGGGCACCTCTTGCGGGATGTGACTGCAGCTTTCCTCCAACAAGACCAGGCTCACGCATTCTTTCAAAGAGAACCAGCGAGCCTCTCGCTGACTTGAACAGCCGTGCTGTGCTGGGGCTTGTTATGGGAAGGCACTCACAACCCATGTATATAAATACAAATATAAATTATCTTGGGTAATGTAGTCAGAGTTGATTAAGCAATATGTTTTCTGCTCCTAAATACATACTTTAAAATGTCTTAGTATGTCTTATGCAGCAGGTAAAATTTTGCTTATGTGGGTCTTTTCTGACTTTCCTACTCTATGAATTACAAAGCCTCGCTGAATGTGGAAATGGATGAGGTTCGGGCGTGAGTCCATGTTCATAAATTATGAGAAAATGGGATCTCTGCCTAATCACAAGACCTTTTTGGTTTATATACACATTTGGATCTGCTTTTTTGGCTGTTTAAAACTAGCAACTCTTTTGTAGCTGAACTCATTGATCTGTGTAGTTCGTATACTAATGTTGTTTGTACTCAAAGCAAGGAAGACAGCCTGTGCTTGCCTTCAGTTATCGAAGTAGTAAAATAATTTAACATCAAAGTTTTTTACAGTATCTTGCATCCAGGATTTAAACCTTCTATTTTCAAGATATTTTGCTTTGATTTCTGTCAATTTGAGTTAGTTTTAAATGTAACTGAAGAGCACATTCAGAATGAAGTTGTGCCAGCAGGATTGAACTCTTTGTATTTAGTAAGAAGCTTTATCAGAATGCTTTTTGGTGACAACTGATTACAACTAACACTTCATCTGCTTAATTAGTTTAATCACTTTTATGAACTCTTGCTTTGAAGATCCTGAAACTTACCTTTTTTTATTTGGGCTTAATTTTTACCTCTGTCTTGGAAAACATACTCACCTTTGTGCCTGCAAAAGTGGCTTCTCAATTTTCAGTGAATCTGCTGTTGGCTTGAAACGAGCTAAATAGACTTCATGAATCTGCAAAATTGCTTTTAAAACTGGGCATAGCCATTCAGCAAACTCTTTATTTGGGGGCTTTCCCCAGTATGGTGCTGGGACTTGTAACAGCACCATTCAAATTACAGGGAATAAAAGCAAGTTTAGTGTAATTATGCCTAAAAACTGCACCAACTGTCATTTTAGACAGGGTTGGGTTTTTTTTAATCAAGTGGGATTTTTAAGAGATTTGTTAACATTTACTCTTGCTTAAATGTTGTTTCTTCTTTTTGTGTCTTCTCTTACGCTTACGCACCTAGAAAGAGAGCACTTGCTGTCCCTGAGTACACCGCTAAGTGAACAGTGCCATGGGTGGGCTTCAGTTGGGTCATCTCAATGGTGTTCAGTGCCCGTGGAGTTCTAAAACTCACGGTTTTATTCTTGTGCACTGAACTTCATTTTCTGTCACAGATGGTAACTTCTCTAGCACAAAAATAATTGGGGGGGGGTTAATACAGGTATGTCAGGAGTGTCTCCAAAGTGGGTCTGGCCCCACCTAGGAGATCACTTGCTCAACACAGCTTATCTGCCTGAAATGCTGAGTGGTTACAGCCTTGAAAATTTGTTCTTCCCTGTGTTGGTTTCTCTTTGAGAGTTTTTGGAGGTCTTGCCTCAAAACAGAGAGTAGTGTCCTATGCTGTCTAGTGCCTGAGCGTGCTTACAAGCGCACTCCTTTGCTTTTACTCCTTTATGAGACAAAGCGTTAGTATTGAATTTAACTTTGAAAGTGTCCTTTATGGCTATGGATGTTCATACAGGGCATGATACAGAAACCATTTTGCTACCTTCCAAAAGCACATAAACACCTGGGACCAAGTTCTGCTCACTTCTCAGCATGGCTTCCAGAGAGTTGGTTTGCTTCATTGTGCCAAAGTTAGTCGCATGGGCAGCAACGCTACGTAATGCGCATGTACTGCAATCCCCGGTGCTTACTCCACTGCCTAGTAGCTCTTTTTTTTCTGTTTGTTTGTTTGCTTTTGGGTTTTTTTTAAACTTCTGCTTAACTGCTAAAACTTCTAGTCAATATTTACCTGCTTATATTGGAGACTTTTTTTGTGAATATCGTTGAGTCTGTGCTCCAGTATTATCTCTGATTTTGTCGGTTCGCTGCCTGGGCTGTATATAGGCCAGTGAATGGTGTGGTATTTCTCAGGGTGCTGAGATGTCTTCTGAAAACATCTGTTGTAACAATACATTTTCCAGGGTGTCGGGGGGCTTTTGTTGGGTTTTTAGCTTGGATTTTTTTTGTTTGTGTTTTTGCAACTTAGCAAGCATCTCAAGTTCCACTCTTCCCTGCTAATACTGTTTTGCTTGGCTTCCTAAGTTACTTTTACTGATGCATTTATCACATTTAACATAATTTCGTTTCAGCTATTGTTGATATTCAAACCTCTTAAGCTAGAGTTAGCATTATTAATAGCCTGACTTAGGCAAGTTCTCCATCAGAACCTCATCATTGATTCCTTTCATATTCACTTTTGAATGTACTAATACATGTATGACGCTTAAAAATAAGACCACTGGAGAAGGGAAGTTCACTGCCTTTTGTTGCATTTTTCTGTCTGCAGACAGCTGTATTCAAACTGTAGCTTTAGTTATAACCGTGGTTACTAGACAGTGTGATACCCTGCTAAAAATACACTTTTCTCTGTGCATCAGCTGCAATTACCTCTTGTTGATGTCCTTTGATGGAATTTGGGGTCTGAGTGCTTTTACAGTTGGGCAGAGGATTTTGACTGAGGTTATCGTCTCACTTCCCACTTCACAAGTGCTTCATGTCTTCAGGCTTTGTCTGCTATTATAGGATCTTTATTGGTACTATTGATAAGAACAAATAAGCTGTTGCAAGACTTTGAGATAATCAGAATTACTACTAGTAATGTTAACATACCATAGTTAATGCTGCATTTTAACACACTCATTACTGTTGCTTTAGGTCAGAGGTCCAGCCTAAAGTACTGGTATGAGAAGGAGTGGTTAAGTAATGGTCACATGCATGGCTTAGCGTTTTTGGAAGAAAATTATTCCCACCAGAATGCCAAGAAGATAGTAGCCACTCACCAACTTCTTGGCGATGTACAGAGAGTGATAGAAGTACTGCATGGACTGCAGCTGAAGATGAGCATATTACAGTAAGCAGTATTTAACTATCAGTTGGCATGTTCTCAATGTGAAATAGATTTCAAATAGTAGAAAAATAACTAGAAATTCAGACTTATTTTTGTGCTTTGTGGATATATAACAACATAGTTTGAATTGCTGATGTGATCTTGGAAAAGGACTTGGCTGCTTAAAAACTGTTTAAGTGTGTTGAGTGTAAATTGACTATGTGTAGAGAAGGGTTGGGAAAGTATGAAGGAGAGGGGGAGAAAACTAATAACAACAGCTTCTCTTAAAGCACCTAAATAGATTTAAGTAACAAGAAGAGGATAGGCATATAACCTGTGGCGACATTCTTATAACACTTGCCTTCTCAATTCCTGTAGTTCTAAATCACAGCTTTGCCAGCAGAAATAAAATCTTTTTGTTCGGCATGTGTTGCTCTGTTGTAGTGGGAGAGCAGCAGTGGCACTTTCAGCAATCTGTAGCAATTCATTTTTCTGCAAAGATTATTACAGATATATATATGACAAAATACCATATTCTGTAATCACTGTAGAAATCAAGTTTTCTGCATCTTCTCCTGTTTAAAGTCATCCTTGGCTTCTGATGACTGAAAAAAAATAATCTTTTTTCAAACTCAAATCCAGCAGTTTTAAATTGATTGAATTCCATATTTATAATTTATTAGTTGATAAATTGCACAGCAGCAGCTATTTGGAAAGCAAAGCTTTTAGTGTTTCCAGCATTCTTTAGAACTTCTTCCCTTAACTTTAATCTGTAGTGCTGCAGTATGGCCGCTGGCAGTACTTGAAATGCTTAAACGGTGGAATGATGCTTGAAGCAAAAGAGTAGCAATTTTAACATAAGTTTTTGCTTTCCCATTATGTTATTCTTTAGTCAGATCTGTAAGTAGTCCCTTTCCTCTTTGGAGAGGGTAGAACGTAAATATTGTAAGACCACTCTTTAGGCCTTTTCTTAAGTAGAAAGACTTTAGATCATGACTTTCCAGTTGTAGAGTAAATTGAGATTTGCGTGGTACCAAGGTATGGAGCACTGGGCAAGTATGTGATGCTTGTCACAGACTTTGTTCCTTTTCTCTCCTGTCCTGAAGTTGGTGTGATGGCCTGGTTTAATTAAAGATGAGGTGTGGTCCTGTTAGGACCATCTTGTTAAAAGCTACAGCCCTTTGTTTATCATTACATACATCAGAAAGGATTTTTAAAATTGCTGAATTAGAAGAATTACTATATTTTTGATGCAGATCTATCCTCTAGGGGAGAGGACGTGATTTCACAGCTGCCTGAAATTATTAGGAGAGTGTTGCTCGGTATTTCCAGGAGGTGGCAAAGCATCAGAGGTGACACTGACAGCTTCGGTGCAATGGGAGGGAGAGCCAGCCGTCAGAAGGCAATAGTTAAAAGGTTGCTCGAGTATTAAGTGTTCGAACTTTCATCCTTATGTAACTGGTGCATCATCTTTCAGTTTTCTATTTTCTGTAGAGTTATCCCTTGCTCTTTGCGGAGCAAAGTAGTGCCTTTTAGGTGTAGAGTATCAGGGGAGCTGGAGTAGAAAGCTGTGGTAAAGGAACACTTGGCTTTCACTTTTCTATGCGTGCCTTCAGGGTTGCTCCCCGAGGATATCCTCGACAGGCGGTCGCTGGAGGTAGAGGCGCTTGCATAGAGCGGTCTGAGCGGTTGTACCAACTGTAGTTTCCTGCCATAGACACTGAAGAAAGCTTAGCTACTTCACAGCGGATTGGAAAGCAGTTACTTTGGAAGTAAAATGGTCGTGTTCTGTTGAGTGGTTTGGCTAACAGCTGGAAAAGCTGGATCAGCTTAATGGAGTAAGTCCATCTGCCTTTGTTTGCAGGGAAGCGCAGAGTGGGGTTTCGGGGCAGACCCCCCCTTTCTGTGCAGCTGAGTGCAGGTGCTTTAGGGTCAGGATTTGCTCCTGCTGCATTCTTGCAGCCTGTAGCAGATAAGCTGCCTACTCTTTGAAGATAAGCAGAGTGATTCTGCTTTGCTCTCCTTTTTACTGCTGTTTTAATGCCCGACATTTAATGACTGTGGAAGGACAGTATCAGTTAAAATGCTCACTCTAAATTTTTTGTTTGTTTTTTATATCCATGTAAGAATCTGATACCTATAGTTGTCCCTGCTGCTGGAATAAATAATGTATTAGTCAATTTGAAAACAATTATAATAAGAGTTTTTGTAAGAAGCAGGTGGGGGGACTATGCCATGTTGGTGTACCAGGCAGTAGAGTTTGCTCAGCATCTTGGGATTTAAAGGAAAGTTAAAGTTTTAAAGGAAATAATAAAGAAGTTCTACACTACCACTACCCCAAGTCCCCAGTTTTTGTTGTTATTAGAGGGTTATAAAAGACCAGTGGATTGAATTTTGAAGTCTACTTTGGGGAACTACAGGCTAAAGTTTTAAACTGAGTGGTTTGAGCGGGTCTCTTTGTTTTACTGGTGTTTAAAATTGTTAAAATCTGAGGTTAGCTTCAGTGTACTTGACTCACCTTACTA
This sequence comes from Anarhynchus alexandrinus, assembly GCA_008711295.1. Lineage (NCBI taxonomy): Eukaryota > Metazoa > Chordata > Aves > Charadriiformes > Charadriidae > Anarhynchus > Anarhynchus alexandrinus. The sequence goes on along the minus strand of VUYV01000363.1, from coordinate 371,261 downwards.
AAAATACCCCAATGAAAATGAGTTTATGCTGTTAATAAATTGCAAATATTGAAGCAAAGTGCTCCTTCAAGGGCAACATTGGTGAAAAGTTGTATGTGTCTATTTGGAACTTATTCTTTAGTTTTTTTCTTAATGCCAACACTTGGCTTATATACCATGTTATAGAAATGAAAATAGTGAACATAACAGAACGTTGTAGGAAGATACACAGTTGAGGTCAGTGAAATTATATTATTTCAGAATATTTGGGTTGGGTTTTTTTATTGAGTATGATGGCTAAAGCATGTAGTGGTTCAAATATTCTTAATTTCTTTAAGTAATAGGATAGTTTGCTCAGTCACTTTGATGTTTAAATTTGGGTGTTTTACTTTTTTTGTGTTTGGACAGAAATAAAGAACATCCTGACCTAAAGCTTTGGTGCCATCCATGGAAGCACATTACAGTGGATGAAAAAATTCATACAAAGCACATCATTCACATTGAGGAAGACTGTTGCAAAGAGGAGACGGCAAGTTACAGAACTTGGAATGGGACAGTTGAGAAACCCTCAACCATTCCTTCCGTGGAGGAATCTTACATTACGAGTGAACACTGTTACCAGAAGCCTCGAGCGTACTACCCTGCCATAGAGCAGAGACTGGTTGTGGAAACGAGAGGTTCAGCCATGGATGATGGAGTGAATAGAATAAGGGAAAATGGGGATGATGCCCTGTCAGAGAGATTTGGCTGGAATCTGGACCGAGAAATATGCAAGATGGAAAATGAATCCAAACACAATTACTCTAAGGTATTTGTATTAAAACAGCCCTCTCGGCACAGCAGATGTGTTTGCCTGGCAAAGTGCAAAACTCAAGCCTTTTTAATAGTATTTAGTTTGTTTATTTGTGTTTTAGGTTTTTTCCTATACTGTTAAGTTGTCAATATGAATTAAAACGATAGACATGGTCAACTTGTCCATTTCAAATAATAATTTTAAAAAAAAAAAGGTTGAAGAGGACTTCTTGACCTTAAATCATCTGCACTGTCTGTGGAATATGTGTTACGGTCCACTGGCAGCTCATTACTGCTTACTTTTATGTGTGTTAAATGTAAAAATAAGCACTAGCAGCAGGATAGAGAGGGAACAGGGCAAGCCTGTGTGATACTACCAAATACACTGGTATTCCAGCTTTTAGTTATTTCAGTCTTGTTCATATATTTCTTTTAATAGTTACATTAACTAAATTAATTCCAGGTTCTTCAGGCAGCATTGGGGGGGGGGGAGGGAGGAGGAGGAGCCTGAACTAAGTTTTTACGAACAATCACCATTGAATGGTCCTGTATCTTATTCCTACTGGAGCACTCTAGTTTTAGCATTTCAATTCTTGGTTCTCACTGCCAGGTCTATCGGAGGCCTGCCTTTCTACACCCCAATGCAAAAATTTTGCTTCAGTTGGTTAGTGCTAAGTCATATGAAAAACAGTTTGCTTGATGTTAGAAAGCATCTGGGAAATACTCACCGCCCTTTTTACAGATTAAAAGATTGTTTAGCTTTTTTCATAGAATCATAGAATTGCTGAGGTTGGAAGGGACCTTTAAGATCATAAAGTCCAATCATTAACCTACCCTAACAAAAACCACTTCTAAACCATGTTCCCAAGTACCACATCTACCGTTTTTTTTAAAGACCTCCAGGGATGGCAAATCCACCACCTCCCTGGGCAGCCTGTTCCAATGTTTAATAACCCTTTCAGTGAAAAAATGTTTCCTAATATCCAATCTAAACCTCCCCTGACATAACTTGAACCCATTTCCTCTTGTCCTATCACTTGTCACCAGGGAGAAGAGGTCAGCTTCCACCTCTCTACAACCTCCTTTCAGGTAGTTGTAGAGAGTGGATAGGTCTCCCCTCAGCTTCATCTTCTCCAGGCTAAACAACCCCAGTTCCCTCGGTCGTTCCTCATAAGACTTGTCCTCCAGACCCCTCACCAGCTTTGTAGCCCTTCTCTGGACACGCTCCAACACCTCAGCGTCCTTCTTGTAGTGAGGGGCCCAAACCTGAACACAGTACTCGAGGTGGAGCCTCACCAGTGCCGAGTACCAGGGGGTGATCACTTCCCTAGTCCTGTTCACCACACTGTTCCTGATACAGGCTCGGATGCTGTTGGCTTTCTTGGCCACCTGGGCACACTTCTGGCTCACATTCAGCTGTCTGTCCACCAATACCCCCAGGTCCTTTTCTGCCGGACAGCTTTCGAGCCACTCCGCCCCAATCCTGTAGCGCCGCATGGGGTTGTTGTGACCCAAGTGCAGGACCCGGCACTTGGCCTTGTTGAACCTCATACCACTGGCCTCAGCCCATTGGTCCAGCCTGTCCAGATCCCTCTGCAGAGCCATCCTGCCCTCAAGCAGATCAACACGCCCACCTAGCTTAGTGTCATCTGCGAACTTGCTGAGGGTGCATTTGATCCCCTCATCCAGATCATTGATAAAGTTATTAAAGAGGACTGGCCCCAGCACCGAGCCCTGGGGGACACCACTTGTGACCGGACACCAACTGGATTTAACTCCATTCACCACCACTCTCTGGGCACGGCCATCCAGCCAGTCTTTAACCCAGCGAAGAGTACACCTGTCCAGGCCATGAGCAGCCAGTTTCTCCAGGGGAATGCTGGGGGAAACGATGTCAAAAGCTTTGCTAAAACCCAGGTAGATAACATCCACAGCTTTTCCATCATCCACTAAGTGGGTCACCTTATCATAGAAGGAGATCAGGTTTGTCAGGCATGACCTGCCTTTCACAAACCCGTGCTGACTGGGCCTGATCTCCTGTTCTGCATGTGCCATGTAATGGCACTGAGGATGATCTGTTCCATGACCTTCCCTGGCACTGAGGTCAGACCGACCAGCCTGTAGTTCCCCGGATCCTCCTTCCGGCCCTCCTTGTGGGTGGGTGTCACATTTGCCAGCCTCCAGTCAGCTGGGACCTCCCCGGTTATCCAGGACTGCTCATAAATGATGCAAAGTGGCCTGGTGAGCGCTTCTGCCAGCTCCCTCAGTACCCCCGGGTGGATCCCCTCCGTCCCCGTAGATTTGTGCACCTCCAGGTGCTGAAGCAGGTCCCTCACTTTTCCCCTTGGATTACAGGGGCTTCATTCTGCTGCCCATCCCTGCCTTCCAGCTCAGGGGTCTGGGTACTCGGGGAACAACTGGTCCTACTGCGGAAGACTGAGGCAAAGACAGCATTAAGTACCTCAGCCTTTTCCTCCTCCTTGGTCACTATGTTGCCGGCACCGTCTACTAGAGGACAGAGATTATCCTTAGTCCTCTTTTATTGCGAATATATTTATAGAAACTTTTTTTGTTGTCCGTGACAACAGAAGCCAGGTTTAGTTCTAGGTGGGCTTTGGCCCTTCTAATTTTTTCCCTACTTTCATACTTATGTAGGCTGTAATTTATGTTCTTTTTAGCTTCTCTAGCAAATGATTTGAGATTACTTTGTTTCCCAGAAAGGCATATATTTCAGTTCTTCATTCTTTTAGGAGCCTTTTTCTAAATCCTGTCGTATTTCAGCAGAATGACAAAAAAGTAGGGGAGTAGAATCAATACTGCTGACAATGTAGTCAAGTTTTGTAAGTGGTAGTAATGATTTTTTTCTAGATGCTTCGATCAAAGATTTAGTGGAATTGAGATTAGATTCCTTGAGGAAAAATCCCTTCTCACTGTAAAATTATTTGCTCTTTAGTTGATTACTCTCATGTTGAAAATGGCTTTAGTGTTGTCTAGGATGCACAGATTAAGCGCAGTATCTTCCAGCTGGAGGTTGGCAGGGAGCTAGCTACGTGTGTAGATGTTACCTTTTGAAAATCAGATGCCTGTGAAGTGCAAAGAACAGGTCTCAGCAAAATACCTGTAAAAGCATGTCTGTAGTTGGATCCTCCTGCCCAAACTGCCTTAATATTGGTATACGATCTCTTCTCTGTGTCTCTCCTCCACTAGCCTGAGATTAGTTGAGCAATTAGTGTGGGTAACTGTAGGGACCCAGGCAGTCTGGCTCACCAATTCTGGTTCACTGTAACGAATATTAATGCGTGTATTTCTGCTAGGTAAGAGAGTCTGTCTCTAAGAAAGTCTCTCCAGAGGAAGCTATTGAAATGAAATTGCTGGAAAAAGACAAAGAAGGAGTTGTGAACTCGCAGCTGCAGTGGCAGCTTAATCTTTTAGCTCATGTGGAATCTCTGCAAGATGAAGTCATACACAGAATGGATTTCATTGAGAAGGAGCTAGATGGTAGGTAGCACTTTTCTATTTCAAAAATTAACTGTATTTAACTGAACTACCTGTTCAAAACATGTTAACTTGAATTTATTTCTGCAGACCTACAAAGAGATGAGCATTGCTTTGTCAGACTTACTGCATTTACTAACAGAAAACAGACATGCTGCTGATGTTGGAGGGGGCGGATTTAAAAACAAAGATCAAATTGAACTGAGCAGAATTTTATAGAAGAAGTTATAGTGAGAACATGTCTAAATACTTGCATCAGATGATGTAGTGGAATATCTTCAATGTCTTTTTGCTTTCAGGTTTTTGTCATTTTCCATAGCTCTTCTGTGTATCGGAACTCCCCTGTTTTTCAGGGGCTTGCTGGCTGTGTTAGCCTATTCTAGGTGGCCTCTTTGGTGCACAAAGCTCTTGTCTTTCCTGTCTCTTCTAAATTCTTTACTTAAATGTCTCGTGAAACTTGTTTTCCTAGTAACGGGAAACTTCTAAACCCTTTGTGTTACATTAAACAACTCAGGACAGCTCTTTTTCTTAACATTTTTAAGTCTGACCGCTGGTTGTATAGTGCTTACAACAGCAGCTTTTCTGGCAAGTGTATTGGGAATCTAACCTTTGCAAAGTAAGAGTCCTCTCTTTGTAGTCCTGTAAGGTACTGAGAAGTTGAACAACTGAAGGAATATTTCAGGTAATGAAGATCAGTCAGGCCTGTAATCATAATACCTATTTCATAAATGAAGAAGCTCTGGTTCGCAAAAGTCAGGCTTCTTGTGTCTGCTGTTGAGCTGGAGGGCTGCGCAGAGAATTGCTACTCTGATCAGGAATTTTCTTATTTCAAGGCTGGATGTGCCAGTAGTTGGGTGATGCCCACCACTTCTTCAGCAGATTCTGCCCTTAGGTGGAACTAGCCTGTTGATCTAGTTAGTGGCGATGGCCTCTGCCGCTTCTCTTGGCGGATATATTCTGTCTTCGTCGTTTCAGTCTCCTTTAGCAGTGCAGTACTGCCCTGTCCCCTGAACTCTTCATAGTGCAGTCTGACCACCTTTCTCGTGGTCGTATTATATTTTCACCTGAGTTGTCTCTTGGTCAGTAGTATTTCTGGTTCTTGTTTCTTGCTGAGAAGCTTTAGAGCAGGAATTCATTTTCTTTGGGCACTAGTCTGCTGTTTGTGCTTTTGGATTTCATCTCCATTTTCTGTTACCCAGTTCTTCTGTCTCTTGGACAATTGTATTCTGTATTAATGGCAAGCTGCTTCCATTAGTGTAGTCCTACCCTTATAGGCTCTTCAGTTGCATCTAATGCTGATCTTAAGGGTATTCTGATGGTATAAACTTCCTGTACCGCAGTGTCCTTCCTCTGATCTGTATCAATTCCAGAGCAAGCTTAGCACCAGATTTCACAATATCTGGTCCTGAGTTTTCCTTCCTTGCTTTCTCCTAGGACCACCTGGGTTTTTTCTCTTCTCCCCCCCAGTGAATTATTTTGCTGTGTATCAAAGGCTATTTGAAAAGTTTGGTGTGAGGCCCCTGGTTGTCTGTTTTCTCAAATACTGTGTGTTAAAAACATTGCCCACTGCGCTCTCAAGATTCACAAAAGATTTAAGAGTTCCTGTTTTGTGACTTAAGGTGATCTGTTCGCTGAGAATGGGAATAGTGACAGCTCTGTTTTTCTTTGCAGTTTTGGAGAGTTGGCTGGATTATACAGGAGAGCTGGAACCCCCAGAACCACTAGCTCGACTCCCACAGCTCAAACATTGTATAAAGCAGCTTATAACGGACCTAGGCAAAGTGCAGCAAATTGCACTTTGCTGCTCAACGTGAGACTAGAAAATGTTGGAGACTGTTATTGAGTGTGAAGTTGGAGCATCTGATGTGAACAGCTCTGTATATTTAAATGAATTAGCATGCTGGTTGCATGGGATGCAGATTGACTTCAGGGATTCGTGAAGAAGTACTGTTCAAAGAACAGCAAAAAGGTTATTTTATCTCATAATTTTGGGTTTATTAGACAATTGTAATGATACGGAAGAGGTGATACTGTTGTCTTCAGAGGTTGGGTGTTGGTTGATAAATTATACTGAATTTTTCACTCCTTACAAGTTGCTCACTGAAACGGTAGACTTTTTCATGATTAAATTGACTAAAAATTGTGCCACTGAAGAACAGAGTTCTAAGAGCCAAAAATGTTTAGTTGACAGAGGTTGTAAATAACTTTGCATAACTAAGTGACTTGTGTCATGTTCTGTTCCTTCTGGTTTATGCATAATAGCACACAGTATTTAATCATTAGGAAATGTTATAACAGTTTCAGACTTAGTGAGTATGAATGTCCAGCTCTTAACTATAAAGTGTTATGTGGAGGTTTGCAAGTAACAGTGGCCGAAACCCCACTTCTCTTATGTTAAATAATGTAGCAGAAGGTCACAGGTGGATTGCACTTATTTTCAGAATAAATGATTGTTTTCCATATTTATCTTGTCACTATCACATGACTCGGTACTGGGCAAACCCGTTGACATTGTGTTTATGTGCGTTCTTGAGCTCTTAAATATGGCCATCCTGTGCCTCCTGAAGCAGTGGTAGTGGGACACCCTTGTTGTGGCAGTATGAAATACCGCCGGGAAGAGACTGGAGATGCGCTCGGAGTTCCAGACTTCAACAAGGTCTGTAATGGACGTTATGTAGTTTTCTACCCCTTTGTTAATAATTGCCATTCCGGTTATATTTTGAAATGTAGACTTTTTTCAATACTCTGAACGTGTTTATTGTAAAGACTTACTATGAATGTGTGGTTTTGGGAATCAGTTTATTTTATATTTGTGTAAATAAAGCCTCAAGATCTATGCATGAGGTGCTGTCCTCGCAGACAGTGAGTGGGTTATTATCTTAAACGGTGTATGTTCACAAAGTCCCTTTTTATACCTTAATTTTCTGGTTTGTATTACTTTGTGAGAGCAAGGTGAAAATGCTGCTTATGTTCAAGTCACATTATACAGTACCTTTTGAAACGTTGGCGTATTGTAAGTATTTAAAATGTTAAAAGTCTTTCAGCTACAGATCATAGCTCCATAAATAATTGCTGTGACTTTAGGTTTTCCTTCCCAAACGTTGCTGAGTTAAGTTCACTGTCGAAGATGGTAAGCTGTTTTTGCAGTGAGAGGGTGTCCTTGAAAAGCTGTATTTGTTCTTTTGATTTTATTGTGTGTGATGGTACCACCAAAGGGTAAAATTTAAGCACAGTTGTAATTGAAAGGCCCAAAAACTGTACAAATTATTAATTTTGGATATGAATCTGTAATGTTTGTATACTGCAAAAAGTAACGTAAACTTGAAATATCCAATGTTATTGTAGGAGTTAAGGGTATCTACACAGTGAATATTTTATTTCCTTTAGAAAACAAAATAATTAGGCTACGCTAGTTAGTAACTAAGGCTTTTGTGCCAAGACTCATTTCAGGGAATAATTTGTCTCACAGTTTTATAGTACTAGTTCGTATGTAGTGAATACAACATATGTACAGCAGAAAAATAAACTTATTTTTCTGTAACACGATTGGCATAAAGCTTACATGATATTTAAGAATCACTTCGCTCTCTGAAGATGAGACCAATGCTTATACCTTGTCTCATTCCTGTTAATGACACCTGAATTCACACATACCATATAGCTCTAGAACAGGCGGCAGTAACCAGACAACCAGAGCAGCATCAGAAGGAGCACCCCAGACAACTGTGAAGGTTTTGAGGTTTTTTTCAGGTGAGATCGACCAGAAAGGTGTTCCCTGGTTGAAATCTGTAAAGCAAGCACTCTGACTGGGCGTCTCTCGAGAAGAACATAGCTGTGTTGTCAGTTTGAGGGCGTGAAAGCAGTTAAATCCCTGAGCAGACTTTTCACTCCAGAGTGGAACTTCTCCTTCCCAAGCAATTGCTTTTCGTGTGTTCGTTGTACATTTTTACTTTGCCAGTTTATTTTTGCTCAGGGCAGTACTTCAAGATTTGGAAGAAAAGGTGGTTCCGATGGGTGAATCAAATGGCAAATACTGGAGAGTTGTTTTCCTTTCGTAGAGCTAGGGAAGCCCTTGAATAAAGACTGAAAATATTTATTTAAAATAGAGTAGTATTTTCATGTTCAGGAAAGATTCTTTATTGTGCTCTGCCTGGATTCATTTTTGTCCCTGTTTTTGCAAGTTTCCACATTGTTATTTCTTAGTCTGGACCAACTGTTTGGTCTGGCAGGTCACTTTTTTTATTTCTTTAAATCACTGGTAAGTGAATGCAACGTGGAGCCTTGATGAAATGAGCAAACATTGCACTGTGGATACATGAGTATATTTGTCTTTGTTTATGCACTATTAGAACCGAGGGCGCTGTATATAGAATTTTGCTTTGGAGCAATATTTGCAAAACTTGAAAACTTCTGTATCTTGGTGTTTGGAATAAATAAATAGGTTTTTGCTGGTTAAGTCTTAGTAAAGTCTTTGTTTCAGTTGATTGTTTATAAAATAATTTCGGACTTTTTTTCTTCACACAGCATTGAAATGCAGGTGCTGTTGTTGGACAGGAATATAGATCTTAACTGTTCCTAAAGTATGGAAATTATTGCTTTCCAGATCTGTCTCTGTTGTGGTTTGGCCTCAGCCAGCAACAAAGAACCACGCGGCCGCTCGCTCAACCCCCACAGCCGTGGGGAAAATCGGAAGAAAAAGGCAAAACTCGTGGGTTGAGATAAAGGCAGTTTAACAGAACAGAAAAGGAAAGAGAAAAAACAACAACAACACTGATAGAGGAATGTGCAAATGCGATTATGGTACCACCACTCACCCACCAGACCTGGACCGCCCCAGCCCCCTCCCCTGGCCAGCTCCCCCCTATAGCCTGGGCCTGGCTCCCCTGGTATGGAATACCTGTGTCCCCTGCTGCATCCCTGGGGAAATTAACCCCATCCCTGCCGGAACCAGGCCATTTCCCACCCCTTATTCCATACCATCTACCTCATGCCCAGATCTTACAGTTCCCAATTAATTATCACCACTTTTCCCTGTCTCATATATATACACACACACACATATATACACATACAGATTTAATTCCCATAGCCTATGGGCCATCCTTCTAAAATGTCTGTTGATTTCATTTAGTCCATGACTGTGGGCTCCATCTGTAAGAAGAGTCTCTCAGGGCAGGTGAGATGGTGTGTGAACTCATGGCTGGTGTAGCCGGGGAGGCCCATGCCTATGGTTGATGGGTTGAAGGTGTCAATCTCGAGCCAGCTGCTGAGGTCAGTTCTGGTCCCATCACTGCTGCTCAGTTTCATCAAAGTCCATCTGTCATTGGTTTGGGTGATTCTTACTGTAGTACCTTTGATAGCAATTATAGTAATGATGACATACAGTGGCAGGGTTATTTAGCACTTAACATCGTACAATTTGATTCATTGGCTCTTCTCACCCAAAATTGGGTCCTTGTGCAAAAGCAATCCCACGGATGGGCTTGCCTTTGCCTGAGGCAGGACTGACCCAGACTGTCTTCCCCGACATATTCTTCATATGTACTACAGGGACTTTATCCCCTTCTACTGTACGTGGAAGTTTTGATTGGGCAGGGCCAGCTCCATTGGCAGATCCCCTGGTGTTAACTAACCAGGTGGCTTTTGCTAAATGTGCATCCTAATGTTTGAAGGTCCCACCACCCATGGCTCTCAGTGTGGTCTTTAGCAGTCCATTGTATTGTTCTATCTTACCCGAGGCTGCTGCGTGATAGGGGATGTGATACACCCACTCAATGCCATGCTCTTTGGCCCACGTGTCTATGAGGCTGCTTCAGAAATGAGTCCCGTTGTCTGACTCAGTTCTCTCTGGGATGCCATGTCACCGTAAGACTTGCTTTTCAAGGCCCAGGATAGTGTTCTGGGTGCTGGTATGGGGCACAGGGTATGTCTCCAGCCACCCAGTGGTTGCTTCCACCATTGTGAGCACGTGGCACTTGCCTTGGCGGGTCTGTGGGAGTGTGATATAATAAATATGGGGAGGCCTGGCAGATCGATATTTTAGCCATTGTCCTCCATACCAAAGAGGCTTTAACTGCTTGGCTTGCTTAATTGCAGCACATGTTTCACATTCATGGATAACCTGTGCAATAATGTCCATGGTCAAGTCCACCTCTCGGTCCCGAGCCCATCTATTTGTCGCATCTCTTCCTTGATGGCCTGAGGCGTCATGGGCCCACAGAGCTATGAATAGTTCACCTTCATGTTGCTGGTCCAGATCCACCTCAGCCACTTCAATCTTAGCAGCCTGATCCACCTGCTGGTTGTTTTGATGTTCCGCAGTGGCCCAATTCTTGGGTACGTGGGCATTTATGTGATGTGCTTTCACAACCAGATTCTCTATCTGGGCAGCAATGTCTTGCCACAGTTCAGCAGCTCAGATGGGTTTACCTCTGCACTGCCAAGTAGCTCTGCTTCCACTGCTGTAACCACCCCCACAGAGCATTTGCCACCATCCATGAATCAGTATAGAGGTAAAGTACTGGCCATTTTTCTTGCTCAGCAATTTCCGAAGCCAACTGGATGGCTTTTACCTCTGCAAACTGGCTCAACTCACCTTGTCCTTCAGTGGCTTCTGCAACTCGTCGTGTGGGACTCCACACTGCAGCCTTCCGCTTCCGATGCTTTCCCACAATACGGCAGGACCCATCAGTGAACAGGGCATGTTTCTTCTCATTTTCTGGTAGTTTATTATACGGTGGGGCCTCTTCCGCATGCATCACCTCCTCCTTTGGTGATATTTTGAAATCTTTGTCTTCTGGCCCAGTCCATGATCACTTCCAGTATTCCTGGGCGACTGGGGTTTCCCATTCGAGTTCGCTGTGTAATCAGTGCAATCCACTTACTCCCAGAGGAGCTGTGCTTCGGTGCCAACCACTTCCGAAGCAGCTCGAACCCCCTCATACGCTGCCAATATCTCTTTTTCAGTTAGAGTGTAGCAGGCTTCGGATCCTCTCTGTCCCTGACTCCAAAACCCCAGGGGTCGACCTCGCATCTCCTCTCAGTGCCATCGCTCGCCAACCGGACCGGACAGCCCCAGCCCGCTCCACCCCCTCCCCCCGCCAGCTCCCCCGGTAGCCCAGGCATGGCTCATGGTATGGAATACCTGTGTCCCCTGTCCCTCCTTGGGGAAATTAACCCCATTCTTGCCGGAACCAGGACAGTCTTGTACAAGTATTCTTAATAGGTAAACTCTTATGTATTGTTTTATGTTGGAAATTGTTTTAGTGAGAAGCTTGTACATTTTATTCCCAAATCCTAATATATGTAATATATTAGCACTTAGCATATGAAATCTGGCCCTAATTTTTGTGCCTATTTCGACAAACAGCCTACCAGGGCTGGCAGTGTCAATGAAAGAGGGGCAGCTGGCTCACCCCTCCCATCGCAAAGGACTTGAGTGTTGTGGGTGGGAAACTGCTGTAACCGGAACAGCGCAGCGCTGTAGCACCTGGAAGCGTGTGTCCGCGACGAGCGCGGAGCCAGGCTGCTCGTTGCAGGAGCACGGGCAGCTGAAGGCATAGCTTCCCTGCAGGGTTCCCAAGGCCAGGTGAATTAGGACAAGTGCTGTCAGCTGTACAGTGCAAACTGCATGGAGAAAAATACGTAATTTCTATAGAATTTTCAGGCGGAAATGTGTTTTGCCCACGCAGCAGCAGGCCGGCAGTTGAGTTCCAGGTAGGTTCGGGAGGGTTGAGCTGGAAGGGAACGCCACGTGGGTGCTGCGCCCGTGAGGTTCTGTGAGCTGCTGTGGTACGCTGGGCAGCGGCAGCAGCTCGGTGTAGAAGCTGCACGTTCGCTGTGTGAGGGAGCGCTGCTTTAGCCCTAATGCCACAGCAGGAGCTTTTGATGTATTTGAACAATCCACGTGAAGAAAACGCATAGGCACGGGAAGGGGAGAAGCTGGGAAGTGCTGGAGAGAAGGCGCACCTGGCACAGGCTGTGCCTGAAGGCAGCGCGGGCGTCCAGGGGCCTTCAGGTGCATTTCTGGTTCCATCTCTTCCCTGCTCAATTTCCCCAGCAGGAGGAAAACAAGTTTATTCCCTCATCCTAACAAATTGGCCTTCCTAATTTCGTTCTCAAAAAAGTTTCCCATAAAAGTCCTGGATTTTAAGCCTAGAGGGTGCAGCACTCTGCTGGAGCCTGCCTTGTGAAGCCTGGGGAAACCTCTGCCGCTGGTGGCAGGTCCAGGCATGTGTTTCATGGTTCAGTCAAATCACGTAGGTCTTTGCTGATCACTTAAATGTCAAAATCAGGTTTTGAAGATGTTATCTGAATTTGAAATAATTCCATGAAATGGTTGCTGTGGCTAGCCGTGTTTCTGGGAATGTGTGCCCTCTCTTCTTTCATCTTGAGAGTCTTGTCGGGGCGGACTCGCACCAGGAGACAGTTGCCAAGTCATCTGTCAACCTTCATGTGGGTACATTCACCTTGAACTCATAAGAAATCTGACACAACCATTCTAATATTCTTACTGTTTTTGAACAAAGTAGCATCTCTTCTAATTACATGATCTACTGTTGATATTGTCCAGACCGCGGATCTCGTTCATGCTCATCTTCACAGAATCACAGAATAGTCAGGGTTGGAAGGGACCTCTGGAGATCATCTAGTCCAACCCCCCCACCAGAGCAGGGTCACCTACAACAGGTTGCACAGGACGGCGTCCAGGCAGGTTTTGAATGTCTCCAGAGTGGGAGACTCCACAACCTCTCTGGGCAGCCTGTGC
>VUYV01000363.1:286437-344299 GCA_008711295.1 Anarhynchus alexandrinus | reverse complement strand
CCCCACTGCCTGCTGTGCCCCCACCACGGGGACAGCTGCTCGGCCGCGCCGCTGCGGCTGAACATCCTGCTGCTGTTTGCACCGTGCCCTTGAAACTTTCTGGTCACTCAAAAACCACCGTGACAGTGTGAAGTGCACACTGAAAAGAGTTTATGAAAGCAGCCGCTCGCTGGGGCTGTGTGTGGCTGTTGGGGTTCAGGGCCCCCCTGAGCCTGCTCTGAGCTCGGACACTGCTGGCTTGAAAGGGTTGATTATATGTGGGAGAAGATTCATTTGCTCCTGGAACTGGTGGTGAAGCCCCACTGGGGTCCCCAGGGATGCGGGGTGCCATGACCTGTCCCAAATGTGGCTCAGCTCCCCCGAGCCCAGCACTGCACTGCCCAGCACTGTCCTGGGTTTGCGCTGAGAACAAAATGGGACCCCAGTCCCTGTCCCTGTCCCTGTCCCCATCCCCCCCCGACCCTGGACAGTGGGTCTGGGCAAAGGAGCTTTATCTTAACGCATGGGTGGGAATGTGGCACACAAGGCCATGAGTTCTTCTGGCCACAGGATGCTCCCAGGAGCCACCCCCCCTCCCCGCCAGGCAGCCCCATGCCGCAAGCGGGCAGGGTCAGCAGTGACGCCAATGGAGAGGGACAAGGCTCCAGGCAAAGCAAGCCACAGCATCCATCCCAGCAGGGTGTTTCAGGTGTTAAGATCAAATAACGGACAATTTGGGGGGAGGGGGGAAGGAGGCCCTGAGGGCCCCAGTCCTGCTTCCTCCTCAATGCATGACTGACACGAGCTACACCAGCTTGGCTGTAGCTCCATCTTGAAAATCTCCAAGGCTGCACATCCCTCCCCATCTCTCATCCCACCCTGCTGGCTTAAAAAGGGGGCAAGATCCCAATATCAGTTCTGAGCCTCCCAAACCACAATGTTTGGCTGTTTGTTAGTCCTCGCAGCATCACCTGGCACGGCCAAGAAGAGTTTGAGTCCATCAGCTTTCACCAAGAGCGTGTCCAGTTGTGAGTGCGCAGCCACGGCTGCAGCTGGGCCACAGCGCCGGGTCAGCAGAGCGAAGCTGCCGCCTCGCAGGGACTGTGGTTTTCTGGGTGACGTACAGCACCTTCCAGCACAAGCGGCACCGCAGCCCAGCAGCCGCCTGGCAGAAACCTCAGCCCATGGCTGTGAGAGTGTTTTTCCGTCAGTGACCCCAGAGAAACCTTCAGCAGAACTGAGCTCCTCGAGCTTCACCCCGTGCTGCTGAAGAAAAGGATGCATGCTTTTATTGATGCGAAGATTTGGGCTCTTAGGCTGGAAGTGGCATTGAATGAGCTAGTCCCAAGGTTTTGTGCAACTGGGAATTCAGTGCTAAGGGTGTGGGAGAGCTGGAAAGCGCTGGCTCCCTCCGCCTGCCCACCTCCCGCTGAGCCGCCTCCCTGGGCACCCCAACGCCGGCCAGAAGAAAGCCTAGGAAATACTCCGGTACTTTAGAGGGACGGAGTCTAACCTGCACGCTGCTCCTCGAGGTGTGGAAATGCACCACCATGTCCCCCCCAGCCAGCGGGTGTCCAGGTCCCACCCCGGCAGCCAGCAGGGCCAGAGACAGTGTGGTTTGGGATCCCAGCCCAGGGAAGCCCGGCCCAAGCTCAAGCTCTGCTCCTGGATTTGGTTGGCACTGCTCTTGCCACCCAAAGAAGCATTTTGTCCTTTATTAAACTCATTTCTCAACTTGTATTTAGCTTCAATTTTTGTATTTTTACCAGGAAAAGCACTTATGTGAAAACAAGTTCACTTTTTCCAGTTATGCTTGGGGTAATAAAACATATGACAACCCTCACTACAAATCTTGCCTTGCTTACGCCTATGAACCACCATGGCAACAAAACTCTCTTTTTCATCACCCCTCTTCCAAATTGCCAAAACATCTCATCTGTTTACTCTCCTGGGTTCCTTGTGCACGGGCAGCCTGTAGCTCTGAGCTCTCCTGCTCCACATCATTGTGAACGGCGCTGGGCGAGCTCACACCCTCCCCTGCTGTGGTATTATTTCCTCTAACTCATTTAATTGTCATTTTAATATTGTGTTTGCCTTTCTTTTGGTCTGTTGCTGTATTTTCATAAGGGAACTTGAGGAAGAACCGTTTCTCAGCGTAGTTAGCTGACATCATTAAATCACAGCACCGCACGTACATCAGCTCTCCTGCGTACGCTGCTCTGCGTCCGGCGCTCGCACTTCGCAGCGATGGGGTACCCGGTGGCCCCGGCTCTTTGAAACTCTGCTGTCTTCTGCAGACTCAAACTTATATTTTTGTTCATTTAATCACTTTGTCACTTCACTACTTGCTCATCAATACAACGGGCCAATTGCTCCCATTTCTCACCTTTCATTCAGTCTGCGATCCACGAAACCGCTTTGTCTCACTTTCCCGCACTGACCCCCCAAAGGTCTTCAGGCAGTCAAAGCCCGATGCTGCAGGAGTCCGCGCCGGGGCAGGACAGCAAGGCCGGGACTGGTCTGTGACCAGCAGATTAACCCCCCTTCAGTCCCCACGAGCTTTCTGTGAAAGTTAAGATGACAGACAGCTGAAACTCGAGAGCAAAAGCTGGATGTGAAAAGCAGAAGATGAAGAAACGGTTGAGTCAGACGACCGGCTGCTGCGCGTTGCTCCACCTGCACCGGGCTGCGGCGCAGAGGGCAGACGGGCAAACAGACCTCACGCTGCCTTCCAGACTGCCCTCGGCCTCTGCGCGTCACGACAACAGCCTTGTCACAGGGTTTATGGGTTAACTTTGTGTTGGGCCCGTAAAACACGCTGACGCAGAGCACTGCTCACCCGGGGAGGCAGCGCCCGGCGCTCGCCTTTGTTCGGAGGCAGTTCTCGGCGGCAGTTCTCGCCTGTTTTGCAGCAAACCTGTCCTTTACTCTCCACTCTGTCAAAGCTGGAAGTTTCCTTTTGGCATTTTCGCGGAAGCCAGCTTTGCAGTGCCTTTAGGCAGCCTCTCCCAGGGGACACGGGGACACCCGCCCACGCTGCTCCCGCACGGCCGCAAGGACACCTCTCGCAGGTGTCCCCTTCCACGGGGAAGAGTTCACCTCTCACGGCAGGAGACACCAAAACTGACAAAACCGGCAGGGGTGTCGGATCGAGCCAAGGGAAACAACACGAGCACACAGGGTAACAATGAAACTCAGTTATAGCTTTATTTAATAACTGGTACAAAGTCCCCCTCAGGCAGAGCCTCCCAGTCCCATTCCCTACCTGAAATGGAGCAGAACATGAGCGTGACCCTTGGAGGAGCTGGCTCCCAGTGGGTCAGGACTGCTCAACAGTTAAGAAAGAATGTTTTGCTCACCTATTGAGACCTGTAGCAGCCTGACCACTCATCCCTTTTCTCCCATTAACAGCGAGACCCTGGCACGCAGCAGGCATTTGCCTCCTGCCCTCTGTGACCCGGCCAGACGTAAAAAGGCAGCAGAATTGTGAATTCCACAAAGACAGTAAAGAGTACCTGCACAGAGGCATTCACTGCTCGCGTTTCTGACCTGACTCATAGGAACGTGCGTCTGCTGGCCGTCATTTACATTCACTGGTATTTCCTGAGCCTCAGTTAATACCCCGTGCAGACACCCTGCCCGGGGCGGGCGGCAGCGGGAAGCAGAGCTGGCAGTGCAGGAGATTTCTGGATCCCCAGACAAGGGACGCTGCTGCCCGTTTCACAACCTGCTGGATGTTAAAGATTCACCTGTGCCAGGGTAGAACAGTGATTAGGTGTTAACTGCGCCCGGCCCTTCTGCAGGAGTCAGCAAAGGCGGTCTGGAAGCCAGGGCTGCTGTCGTTTGTTATCCCTTGTACTCGGTTAATAGTGCACCTCGGTTAGTGTAAGTTTACTTGTTAATTGCTTTGCCCTTTCAGGAGGCTCAGGTAAGAAATCACTCTGCTCCTTCTTAACACACATACAGAGATGAGACCAAGACAGTATTTCTGACCATTTGTTTTCCCCGTGGCTGCCTGGCATGCCAAGAGGCCTGGGAACACAAAGCCCTTCTGGTGGGTTCTGTGCTCCAGGCACAGCTCTGCCAAAGAGCTTCGCCTGCTCCAGCGCCTGGAGTTTCACATCGTCATGGTCTTGCTTTCCCACGTCCCACAGATGCCATACCTACTGCACCACAAGGGTCCTTTAGCAGAAGCACAACTAGAAAGCAATTCTAAACCTCACAAAGCCACAGAAATTATATTTAAATGAACAGGGGAGACAACAGCTGTCATCTGGATTGATATACAGCACAGAAAGGAGATGGCATCAGCATGTACAGTAACGTGACTTACTAAGACTGCGGAATGTTAACAAGTGTTAAAGAGGCTCTGATGCCAAGGGCATACAGAAAGGACCAAAGTAATGCCAAGTACAGACTACCAAGGAGGTGGCAGCTCAGATGGGCATGCACAAGTTAGAGAGAACAGTTAATGCCGTGTTGGATGAAATGCTAGATTCTGAGTGGGTTCAGTGGGGGCGAGTGGAGTTGTCTGAATCCAGAAGAGGGACTCCTGCCTAACAGGATACTTCCATGGTTTGAGGTGCATCCTGGAGGTCAATTCCTTCTGGGGTTCCAGCACTTCCTTCACCATGGTTGCTAGTGTGAGACCGGCTGCGGACACTCTCGCCAGAGCCCACGCTAGAGGAGGAGTGAGTACGGGAGCGCATCAGCCTGGTCATACTAGCTGCTGGCACTGCAAGAAAGAACAAGTGTGGGACTTAGAAAAGGAGGAAGTTCCTGGAGCAGGCACCACAGTCACTCAGATATGTGCCACTGGGTAAGCACAAGAAGAGCTATACCCAGAGAGGAAGAAAACTCACTCTTCACTGCCAAAATTAAGTCTTTGCACGTCTAAAGCAAGATGTTTAAGGCCCAATTTCAAAAGGTCCAAGGTGAGCAAATGCCAGGAGTGTAACTGATCATTTGCAAGTGCAGTCACGGGGAGTGTCTGTGCAAACCAAGGCAGCTGCTGTGCAGATGACCTTTTGAAAGTCAGTCTCGCCACTCTAGAGAACCACAGAGCTGAAGTCATGCAACAATCAACAAAATACAAATGAAAGGCGAAAAACCATAGCATACACGTTGTACAATGGATCAGCCCAGCCCGCAGCAGGCCAGCAGGACATGCCGAGACACAGCAATGCACCCGAAGAATCATTCAACTCAGCACACAGAGTGGGGCCGAGGCGGATGCACAGTTGAAAGTACCTGACTCAGTGCTTAGGTGGCTGAGCTGCACATAAGGGACTGGAAACAACATGAGACAAGGAAAGGGATGAATACAGGAAAGAGCCAATTAGTTGTGGTGTGTGACCAGCAGCTGCACTGCTCCTGGGATCCCCAGCTACTTTCCCTTCCGCTCCCAGCTCACACACTGTGCTGAAACCTCCCAATATTTGTGAAAACAGCTGCTAATGAGCATCTCAGGGAGATGCCAAGCTGACTCAAAAATCCATCAGGGCCTTTAGCTGGAAATTGCAATGTACCTGGTGACCCTACCTCCCCACTGGACAAACCACAACTGCTTAACGGCCACATCATTTTCCTATGTTGAGGAAACTGGGGTATACCCCGTAACTCCAGATACGGAACAGAAATTCATGTCTTTCCTTGAGTTGACAGCGTCAGATTTCTGCTACAAGCCTCCTGCAAGGCACCACCTTCCACCTGCAGTGTCAGCACAGGCAGGTCCAACTGTTTTAGCCCATGTGCGGAAGGCACAAGAATAGCTGTTGAGGAACTGGCTCGTGCATTTCTAGAAATGGCAAGCTACTGATTTGCTTCTCTTCTTCTCCCCGAGAGAGGAGGCCTCACTGGCCAAGCTGAGCAGTGCTAACACAGTCACGTCCACCAAAGTTGGGAAAACCATTTTCGGACTAGCTACTAATTCTGGAAGCAGAAAATTACCCGCTGTCCTTCCCCAGTGCTGTGCATCCTATTTGCATGAGATTTGACCCCAAAAGTGCTGCTGAAGTCCTTCCTCTGATGACGGCACTTGCTGAATTTACTAACACCAGGAACACAAGAGACGTGGACACTGAAATGCTCTCAGGCTGCGAGGCTGAGGGAGCCTTCTCACATGGCACCCTCCTCTGCAGGACCAGGCTCCTCTGGCCAGCCTTGGAGAACACGATTGTCCTACTACGTTCATGTCAACTACACACAGCTCTAAAGGAAAGGACAGCTTCTTCTGAGCCCTAACACCCGAGTTGGCAAAGAACTTCTGGCCTTGTGGAGACCATTGGGAGTGTCACAGCTGCCATGGTGGCCACGCTGAGTGGTTAACCAGCCACATGAACCATCCCCTCCTGTAAATTCAGCTTTTGAAGGTTCATCATCCACAGAAATGAACTCCTAGCCCTGGCCCCTGGCCGGCAAGACAGAGCTGTGCCAAGATGCCTGCAATGGAGACAGAGTTGCTTTAGCGCACTGAGAAGCTCTTCTCCTGAAGTCCCTCAGTCTCTGGAGTACCAGGGCAGGGGAGCTGAGCAGCTGTCAGCCTGACACACTCAGACAATGTCTTCTGCCTCCAAGCACAAGGAGAAAGCCATAGGGCAGGGCATGCACTGGATCAAAGCACAGCTCCCTCTGGGCTCCCCGGGTGTCTCAGAGGTCACTCAGCGCTCTGCTCTGCCATTAGAGGGTTTCATTCTGAGATATCGCTTACCCCTGGCGAGAGTCTGAAAGAAATAGGTATGTCTGAGGAGAAAGGACATACCTCCGGAGAAGGTATGCACAGAAGATTTCAGAAGATCTACCGTTCTTGGAAGCACACTTTTCTGGACTGGCACAAAGACGGACTTACAAGGTTTTACCAACACCGGCAACCAAAAAGGGGTCACCGCTCCAGCTGCAGTGCGGATTAAACACATGTCAGGGAACAACACTGGTTTGCTAAGGCTTGTTGGCACACTAGTTGATTTTCCAGTGTGGATGGATCTCCTGGCAACCACACTAACTCACGGGTGGGGACACAGATGCCAATGTGCTCAGATGGACCAGAAAGGCTGAGTTCCCTTCACAACAACCCCGCTCCAAACCAGAAAACTGTGTTCCCACTTACTGTAGCCCATTCCCTGCACAAAGTACTTGAAGGCTTCGGTCAGCTTGCCAGGCTGTGGAAACAGAAAGCGTGGCTTTAGTGCGAGCAGAGCAAGGGGCTCTGTACAACCCAAATGCCAAGGAAGAGCCGGGAGGCATTTCTCACCTGAACCACCTGGGGCAGGCCCCCGCAGTCGGCCATCTGCAACAGGAAACAAAAGGGAGGTTGAACCGTCCTTCCCACCCCAGGAGGACAACCCCGGAACCACGCCAGCACTGCCAACCCCACCGGGGCTGATGGCACCAGGCTGCACTGGTACATGAGGCACGCTTCTACCATCCTGTCTCTAAAGCCGAAGCAAGCCCTGGCGACCCGTCTTCTGGGAGCCTGTTGCTGAAGGAACCCAGCACCTCGGAGGCTGCATTACCAGGTGATCTCAGGCCATACTCTAGAAGCCCAGGAGTCCCGGCTCCTCCTGCCACTCTTCCCAAACCTGTCACTTTCCAGTTGTCTGGCACGCTGCGGAGCCGCAGGTGGGGATGGGAAGGACTGATCTAAAGCTAGAAAAAGTGACGTTGCTGCTGGCTGAGAGCAGGGTGGAGGCTGGGCACCTCTGCTAACTCTCAGCAGGTCTTCCTGGCTGGTTGATGATAACAGAGAAGTAGCATAAAGCAGGATTCCGGGACCCCCTGACAAACTCTTCTCTCCCACGTCTGGCTCCACTCAGGAGAGAACACAGCCCTGAATGACTCTGCACAAACTTCTTAAAGCTAAATGTATGGAAGGCAAAAACCTAAGCGGAGCTGGCCTCAGCAAAAATAACGTCTTTGTGCAGGCTGAAATGGTTCTGGAGTGGCACTCACCTTCAAAAGGGTAGTTTTGGTTGGGTCAAGACGTGAATTGCATTCAACCTAAAATGAAAGGAGGAAAGAGGGACGTGATAACACACAAAAAAACTTGAAGAGTCAGATGTAAAAAGTGGGGCAGCTGCACCAGAGGCAGTGGCTGTTTTCAGCAATGGGAGCTTCTCTGGGGCCAAGGACTGAGTAAGAGAGCAGAGAGCATGTAGGAAGAGAACAATGAATGAAAGATGCGGAGAGGAAAGGCAGGTGTTCCCATCCAAGGGGACCTTGTGGTTACAGAATATCATTGTTCTGAGAGATGAGGTCGTGACTTCAAGGGAAATCATCCCCTGGTTTTGGGGATGCACCGTGAAACCCTGGAGCACCTTAAGGGCTCTGACAGCAACACTGGGAGGAAAGGAGACTTCTGTGCAGTGCAGCACGGAGGGAGATCACTCCGTTCCCTGGCCAGACAAGGAGGCGGCGGCCACCTCTTCTCTGCAAGGCTGCTGCAAAAAGGGAATAGGTGGGGGCCCTATAGGAAAAGCAACCCCAGCAGGGAAGATTGTCATGAGCTGGGAACCTGGGCAGCCAGACAGGCAAGCCAAGATCCAGAAGACTATCCTGTCCCCCAGCTATGGGTGGGAAGTAACGAGAATCCTCAGAGATAGTATCCTCACAAAGTCAAAAGCTGGAGGATGTCTCCGACTTCCAGGCCAAACAGACTGACGGAAAGGCAACAGGCCATGACCAGAAAATGCCCCGCAGCAGTTCTCCATGCACAGCTCCTAGGTCCAAGCTACCACTTTAGGAGTCTCCTACACTCTTCCACGGTTTCTGAAGACGACTGTTTTTGTTCACAAACCCCTGGTCTCCCCACAATCACTGGCTGAAGGGGAGGAGCAACATCCACCACAACCACACTGCACTGTACCGTGCCCCATTTATAACTGTGCTGGGAGGGAAGTGGGTTTTAGGTGTCTGCAGAGAACAACAGGAAGGAGATGCTTCTAAGTGTCGCCTTCCCTATGATGCACTGCTTTTGCAGTGCTCTGTGTGACTCCCCACCACAGGAATTGGAGTCACACTGCTTATTTTTAAACCCTAGGCAGCCTCAGCACAACGGCAAGAGAACAGTAATTCGTGACTTGGACTGAACTCCAGGCAGCAGCCTGGCAGAGCTCGGGGGAGGACGCAAGTTCCTGAAAGAGGTCCTCGGCATCACTTGTTGAGCAAGAAGCTTGGGCACAAGGACTCTTACTTAGATCCTGCCACCCTCATCTTAGAGTGGCCCTCAGGGCCAGTAAGTCTCCCGAGCCCCGGCTCTCCCACTGGTGGCTGATAGGTCTCAACAGCTGTGGGGGACTGGAAAAGAGCTTGGGACAAAGAGCCACTTTCTGCGACTAGTTCTGTGCAAGGTGAAAGCACCACTGGGTGAGGCAGGTTTGCTAAGTGATTTGTGGGGCTGATGTCATGAGAGGAAAGAGTTCACCCATACGTACCACTGCTTCCACAGCAGGTGAGTTGTCGCCAACCACTAGCAAGGCAGGGCACCTGGTCAAAAGCCAAAAGAGAGATGTTACTTGCAGTGCATCTAAGGGATTTCTGAGAAGGCTGAGCTCTGTGAACCAACAGCCTCATGAAAGGTTAACAATGCTCAGCAAAATCCCTACCTGCCACCACACCGTGGCATTTTGTTGCACCAAAACATCCTCCAGGGCTTGCACGCACACCCATACTGTCCCCTCCACGCACACCAACTGCTGCTACTGCTGCACACGTGTTAAAAGATGTGCCTAGGGCTGGGAGAAACACCATCCCAGGCTGCAAAAGGGAGTGTGCTCTCTGAAATGAACGTCTGTTAGGAACTCAGGAATAACCACATCCAACAGAGATTAGTGCTTCCGAGGCTGGTTATGGCTCAGCCCTGTATTTTGGTTTGGATTTTAGAAAGAAACACAAAAGATGTCGGGGTATATATTGAAAAATGTCACGATACCAAAGCCTCTGTTGGCAAACCTGTGCCTTCATATCCATTTTTATATGCATCATAATTCTAGAAGAACAATTAACATTCAATGTGTAAAACATACACAGGAGGTTACTGACCATGTGGCTGTGAATTTACACTATTCATTTACGGATCGAGGCCCCACTTTTGTGTGTTGACTAGATGACAAAAATTAGAGAGGCTGTGAGCCACAGACCTCAGTGGAGCACCACCTCTCAGGAGACAGAGGACCTATATGCAAGTCCACTGGCACAGAGATCCACACTTCCACAAGAAATATTTTAAGGGTCTGCAGACCCCCGTGAGTCACTTGAATGGACAGACAGTGCTCTGTGGCTTGCAGCTGTCTGCAAGACAGAGACACAGAGCAGTACGAGACCAAGCAGGGAAATCCACCTCTTTTAGGTTAGCCAAGATCTAGAGAGTTTGGTTGTGGGTGCCTAAAACAGTCCT
The DNA here is from genome assembly GCA_008711295.1 of Anarhynchus alexandrinus. Taxonomy (NCBI): domain Eukaryota; kingdom Metazoa; phylum Chordata; class Aves; order Charadriiformes; family Charadriidae; genus Anarhynchus; species Anarhynchus alexandrinus. The sequence continues at coordinate 333,930 of VUYV01000363.1, read as the reverse complement.
GGGACTGGCAGGAGCATAAGTCCAAGGAGCTGAGAGCAGAGCCCAGGCAGCAGTCTCTAGCCCAGCCCAGGCATCCTGCCTCAGCACTGCGATTCGCAGTCTTCATGTGCTCTACACGTTGGAGTCGATTTGCCCATTTTGCTTTCTTGCTTGGAATCTGAAAATTTCTTTATCCTTCCCCTGTGCTGATTATCACTCTCTCTGTCCCTTCTCAGCTGTACCCTGCACAGAGTATCCCCTCCCAGATGAAAGAGTCACTGCCAAGGTGGGAGCCCACCACTGCATTCTCTGCATTCAGAACCCACTGCCATCTCTGGGACAACTGTGCAGGGAACTTTTTTTGGCAAGGCGGGGGAAGGCAGTCAGTAGCAACAAACAAAAACCCACCTCCCTATTTTTTCATGCAAAACAACCAAACTAACAGCTCAGCAAGTACAGTGACTGCTGGGTGGACCCACTTATTCCTCTGCCTTCTGGAGAATCTCAATGTGTTCTTAATGAAAGGTCTTCCAGACACATCTCTGCTGACAGCCTGGGACCTGCTGACTGCACCCACAGCCTGGGACTGTCTGAACAGACCTCCCAGCACCTGGGCTTGTGAGGTTCTCGCTGAGAAGCAGCAGCAGCTTTTCTGCTGAAGGGACTGCGCAGTAACTGAGACAGGCTGATTCACAGCAACTTACTTGAGTGTTTTTGCAGTATTTTCATTGATGCCAAGAACTGGTCTCTCAATTTCCAGGTCTCTACGACTGAAAGACAAAACAGAACAATTCCCCATCAAGTCAGCAGAGGAAACTGGTTATCGTGGGAGCATACAAAATCCAACCAGGAGTGCTGGCTCCAGCACCCAGGCAACAGGTTATCACTCCCTGTGGCACACTCCCTGTGCCATGACCAGGAGCCCCAGCGGTCACCGCCAGAAAACAGGATCCATGCTCTCATGGCAAGCTTGCCGTGTGCCTAGAGAGATGATGTACCGAGGTGCGAAAGGGTCATCCAGCCATGAGGGCTGAGCTTGGCTCAGGATAACAGCTGAAGACTAGACTTAGGACGCAGGTTCATATGACACAATACCCAATAAAACGAAATATACGGCAGCAAATCTGCTGAGCAGGGAATCTATGGGAGCAATCTAGCAGGCAAAAAGGTATCCTGTACCTGTTGTATGAGGTGAGGAACAGCTGAAGGTTATCTTGGTTAATGTCCTGCGCAATATGAAGCCTGTATGTTTGGATCAAATCTAGATTGGCCTGCAGTTCCTCCTGTAAAAAGGCAGAAGAATTGAAAGACAGGGAACATCCTCTTTTTCACAAGTAAAGAAATGATACTCATAAAAATACTGAAGCATTAAACTGCCACCATACACATCATTCCCCTGGGAACAATAACACAGAGGGCAGCGACTCCAGGCCGCATTAGTACCCAGGCTACATGAGTGTTTCTGTACCATGACTGTTAGGTGCCATACTTTGGTGACGTGACTACGGTTTTACAAATGGCAGTGCACATGCTGCTGCAGGAGTACAAAGGTATCTTGAGATGGGGTACGTTAGCTCCCGAGCCTCAGTAATGCTTATACAGATAGAAATCACTCTGCTTTAGGAAGGTCTTCTGCTTATGCTTAATGTTAAAGAATCAAAGCTTTATAGATAAGCCCCAAGACTGGGACCAAAGGAAAATTTAATCCCAACACCCAGTTCTAAGAAGAAACTGCATTCCAGTGACAGCCAGAGACAGAAAAGGGAATGCAAGGAAGCACTACATATAAGGAAGGGTCCCAAAAGCGGGGAGAGAACAGCATGTGCTCTAAGCAGGAGGAAGCTACACGACTCATTCCAGTACTGATGTGTGTTGTTGCAGGAGGGCTTCAGATCAGGGTCTGATCTGCTGCATGTCGTATTTAGTGTGCATGAGGCACAGACCCTTTCAGCTGCCCAGTAAGCTTGCTGGTTGTGAGCCAGCAAATCCCAAACAGAAGGCATTGCTGTATCCAAAGTTTTCAGGAGGGGCTGCTTTGCTTCTGCTGAAACTGAAGGGGAAGACGCAGAGCAGAATGCAGCAGTTCAACATCTGGCACACAATATCCCACTGTCAACTCCCAGTTGATCTGTGCTCTACCCAGAGCCCAAATGCTTCCGTGCTGGCTACAGAGAACCAGCGGCCACTTGTTTCTGCAAACAGTTGCCTGGGCACCACAAAGACAGGAGGACTTCTAGCACTAGTGTGTGGGACACTACTTCCTTAACATGTCTGGAGACAGTCAGGGCAAGCGTGAGGGTGTGCGTGCTCCCTGCAGTGTGCAAAGCCCTGATGCAAGCTTGACACACAGAGAAGATTGTACTATCTGTGGCAACCTTTATTTAAGGGACCAGAGCTATTTCAGAGCAGGTACATACTACGTACAGAAGTTATAGATGCAAGTACAGTTGCATGGGCAACATTAACACCTGCTGGGTACTTACATGGCCAAAATGATGCGCCAAGACGATATCCACTATGTTGGTTGTCCAGCCTGAAAACTGAATAGCAATCGTGAATGAGGAGAGAGAATAACTGGAAAATGCAGTTTCATTACAAATTTCAAAGAGTAAAGAAAACAAGAAAGAAACTATTCAAGTGATATAAGAAACAAACGCCTGAAGCTTGGGATGGGCGTGCAAGGCTTCAAAGCAGCCTGTGCACACACGACACCCAGCTCTCCTGAAACTGCAAGTGGCCAGAATAACAGAATAGTTAAAAGGTCCACTCAACCTCAGCCAAATGGAGCCTGCAAGCACGAGTACTAAATCAGAGGAAAGCGGAGTGCTCAACAGCCACCTATATCCAAGCCGTTTACCAGGATTTCTCATTCACGTATGATCACACCCACCCCTCCTCCTTCGGCGGAGGCCGTACTACACCCAGACTGAGAACGCAGCAGGGGCAGAAATGAGATTGTACAGTTTTTGCCATAAATTGACAAATTCCTGTACTCCGTCCTTTTTCTCCTTACTCTACACACTGTTCATTAGCACTGTGGAGAAGAGATGTGCAGGGGAAGGAGAATCTCACCTTAGATGCTGCCCAGTCAATCCAGCCCTTTGCACATGGGTCGACATTAATAAGAACGAGTCCCTCCACCAGGTCGGGGTGGCTGAGCTGTGAGGAGAGAGCACAGGCACAACTCAGAAGGACGATTCAGCCCACGCATTAGTGAACGGCAGGCGCAGCAGCTGGAACGCTCCTTGCAAAAGGAAGACAGAGTAAAATGAAGACAAGTGGGGAGCTCCTTCTGCGCTGGGCAGCCAGTGGCTTTTTCAGAGCCTGGCCCAAAGCTGGCTCCCAGCCAGTCCTTACTCGATTCAGTTGTCAGCACCGAGAGACTGACTGCTCACACAGCACCTGCAGCCTGAGGAGGCCTCAGCAGTGTCTCCTGGTGACCCATCATCTGGTGCAGCCGCAGGTCCTGCTCAGGCTCCTGTCTATTACAGGGCTGTGAGCAGTGACCGTCTCTGCTCCAGTCTGGCACCTCCAGGAAGGACCTGGACAGACTCCTGTGCCCGGAGAGCACCTCCGTCCACTCCTCAAGGAGGAGGCAGTCTCCCGGAGGAGATGTGGCAAAATGGCAAGATTTGGCAAATGGCACAGGAGTTGCCTGTGGCTGAGGCCCCGCAAGCACCTGCAGCCTGAGCGGAGGCCTGGGGAGCTCCAGCTGCAGGGGCACCCGGCTCACCCGAGGGCACCCCCGCCGCCCCCCGGCCCGCAGACACCCCTTCCCCTCTCCAGCCCCGCACCCCCAGCACCCTGCAGTTCACCTCGGGGGGTGCACGGGCAGCACGGGTGCAGAATACTTTGAGAGCTGCTTGCGAACACAAACTCAGCAACCTAACGCAGAGAACTTTGAGCTCCAGGCTCACTCCAAGGCTGAAATTCGACGGCAGCTCTTCTGCTCCACTGCACAGATTAGCACTGCCTGAGCAGAAGGAAACTCTGTCAGCAGGAAACTGTCTGCAATCCAGGTAGCACGGCAAGGGCTTTCTGGCACTTCGCTGAGCTGAGGACAAAAGCTTATTTGCGTGACCTTCTCTTTGGCAAGACTGAAAACCACACAAGATAACAAAAGGCAAGGAACAGAGCAAACACCAGTGCCTCACACTGCCCCAGGCTCAACCCTGACCGGAGGAAATGGGAAGCAGAGAATTTTTTGTAGGAGGGGCAGCTGCACGGTGAAGTGGCTTTAAGAAGCAATAATAGCCTAAATCATCGGCAACTCTCTGCACTCAACAACTCAAAGCAAACTTTACTGAGAATGTCGGACTTCTGTATTTTTTTTTAAACGCTATTTCTGAAAGACTCAGGCAAATTCCTGGACTGCTAAACTATGTCCACTGATTTCACATGCTTGTGAACGCTCCACTACAGAGAAATGTAGAAGTAAGTACCAAGATCAAGCTAGCACTCTCTTGTCAAAGGGTGGAGTGCAAGATCTACCTCCTTTCAGTGACAAAGCACCTTCCTCATCAGCGCTGGTTCACAGCACATCACCAAATCAACTGTTTGGCGTCATAAACACTGGAAACAGCATACAGTAATGCAGCCAGTCTTTGTGAAGACACGAGGCTGGATATTCCTAGCAGCCAGGACGGGCTCTGCTGACTCAAAGACATCACATTGCAATCTTTCCATGTCTGGCATAGCTTCAGAGTAACCTCGGCTGGTCCAATTTAACCATCTGGATGCGAAGTAGCTCTCACATGGCTCCCTGCAGGCCTGCTGTAATTACTGCTACTTTGCCCGTGCCCCACAAATGGTCTGTTTGATCAGTGGAAGATCACAGCTTATGTAAGTCACAAGGAAATGAAGATATACTTACTGCACACCTGCTGAGGACATAAGCGCCAGCTCCCAGTCCAATCCCAATGAAGCTCTTCAGGCTGAAATACAAGCATTTCACAATCAGCGAGGCTAACTTAAACTCATACCTGAAGCATCCCTAGAGGCAAAGCCTTTCCCCTCTCTGCATCCAGCTGTTCACTTATGGTTCCTTTTCAAAACGATCCAGCAATGATGCAGCAGCCATAAACTGTCTCATGTGGCAGACAATGTTCCCAACGTAAGAACCAGACAGGGTTACACAGGTTAGGAGACGCTCAGGCCTCTTGGGACAACTCAGTGAGCATATCAGAAGTTGCAAGCAGAGACAGAGACAGGTGCTGGAAGGGCTGTGTCCAGCTGGCTCACCCCCCTTCCCTTCAGAGACTTACTTCAGGTGTGTTAGAACAGCAGGCAGCATTTCAGCCAGTTCATCCATACTGGGATACTGGTACCTGAAAACCAAGAGAGACTGAAATCAAAGCACCTCCAAATACAGCTCGAAGTAGTTACCTTTCAGTTCTACCCAAGGTAGGAGAGACAAGGGACATCTGACAGGGATGTACACAGGTGATTATTTTGCAACAGTGCTGTATACTCCAGCCAACTGCAGGGATCCCACCCTCAGAGCAAGACTGACACAGAGCTGTGGGTTTTTGAGCAGTCAGACTTCTGTGGGAGGATGGACAGGCAGAGCAAGGAAGGCCAGCTAGACTGCAGTGTGCTGGTTTCATGCTCAAGTCAGCGAGCTGGTACCAGCACTCACCACCAGTGAGGCCTTTACCCATGGCTCAGGAATAGGAGAGTTCCCCGAATGCTCCGTGGGAAGCATCTTCCCATTTTCTCTGCTCCCGTTAGCTGCCTCCCACTACACTCAGCCTGGCAGTCCCAGTTGCCTTAAACTGGGTGCTACCTCAGTCCAGACTGCAGTCCAGACCACATCTGGAACAACAAAGGTCTCTGTAGAGCTCTTACCCAGATGGGAATGGGGGGGCTCCTTCCTGCTGGCCTGGTGCATCCACATGGCACACAGCAAAATGCTGAGTGATCTCTTGCATGTCCTCAAAGTTAAAGAATGCATTAAAACAGGATTTGTCTACAACAACAACAAAAAGAAATGAGACATTTCCTGAAGTTATATTGCAATCCACCCTCCAAACACCATGGCACACACCTACATGAGCCCACCCCCCCTGCTGAGCCTGCGGGGCGGCAGGTGCTGGGTGATGCATGCTGCTGTGCCCCCCGACTGCAATGCAGCAGCGAGTCCCAGCAAAGTAACTGCCACGACTGGAGGGCAGACAAATGACACCCCAACGTGCATGCCCAGGAAAACAGGGCCTTGCAGCACTTGGGGTCTCCCGGTACACACTGAGGAGCACCCGTGCGAACATAACAGTGCGTGTTGGGTGGGAAGACATATGGAGAGAGCAACTGAGCCCACGACAAATATTACACTACTTCTGCAGCCTTGCAGAAGGGACTTGCTCGCCTGCCCAGCATCCAGGGAACGGACGCCTTGTGGCAGCTCTATCGCACAGCGCAACAAGTCAGCTAGAGCCCTGTAGTATGGTGGGTGGACCTATTTCCACCTTTCCACCTTGGCCCTACCTTTCAAGGGCTGCTGGAACAGACAGGGGTGTGCCCCATGGTCCCTCTCCTGCAGACCTTTATCTTTTTACCCTGGAATGACCTGTCTCATCTCAGCTCCAGGCCAGTCCCGCTGGTCCCCACACTCAAAAGCAAATAGCACAAACAACCACTTTTTCAGGGTCCTGGGAGTGCAGGGGCTTACGGTTGAGGCCAATGTCATGGTATGTGAGGATGACAGGTCTGTTCCCCTTGGGTGTGCCCCGCATGGTGACATGGACCACTCCGAAAGCTGTCTCAATGTCATGTTCCTGCAGAGAGAGAAGAAGGAGCCTCGGTGTTACGTGTGCTGCCTGTGCTATAGGGAACCCTAACGGAAGGCCAGCAGCAAGGGCCTCATCCGCACGTCAACATCGCTCTCCTACCCACAGCTGGTGGCTCAGTACAGCTCTTGCAATCTGCAACCATGGCAAGACTCTCTCTCCAACCACTGCCAAAAGCAGGTTGCTTTTCTACAGATGTGTGAAGGTTTTGGGGCTGTGTCTTCCTGTGACCAAGATCTCATTTCAGTGGCCTTTAGTGACGTTGCTGTGCCGTAGCAGAAGCCGGGTGTCATGAGTCCATCTGTCTCTAGGGGTTTGTGGCAGCACGAATGCAGCTCCCCCCCACAGCCAGCCTCTTGCTCCCCAGCCGGCATCCCTCTCCCTCCAACCCACCAGTTGCTTTTCAGCGTGCCTCCGACCCACACCCCTGGGAGCGTCCTGTCCGCGAGGGGACACAGCAGTGTCTGAGCGGCTGGCAGCCGCCCCAGCCCCTGGGGACCATGTACCAGAGCCTTCTGGCAGATGGCTGGGACAGCAAAGAGACCCAAGCTCTGCAGATCCAACCGCTCACTGTCTGGGAGGTTGTACCCATCCACAGGGGAGCAGGTGGCAGTTTTCCTTTCAACAGCATTTAAAAAGGAAAGACACAGATCCACATGTCCCTCTTCTCCCAGGCAGCCCCACCTTGGCCATTTGGCCAATAGCCCACTGGATCTGGACCACACTGCTGCATTAATGTTCGCTGACCTGTCACCCCAGGGAAGGCTCAGCACTGTGCCTTAACCAAACACTTTTTTTCCTGCTACCAGGTTTGGTAATGTGGCAGTAAAACACCCTCAGGCTCCTCCCGCAGCTGGCACAGATACAGGAGGTTATGCTGGTTTCCAGCTGGGTATCAGTGGAGCAGTTTCACGACCTGTCTCATGATTATTTGCCAGCAAAACTACGTGCCTTTTCCCAAGCAAAACATCAAGGGCTTTTTGCAGGGCGCCTTGCACAAGACAGCAAGAGGACCGTGAGGCCTCTGGGTAGCTCTCCAATACTTGTCCAGTGCAGAAACAGAAGCCACAACCTCACGATGAGGAACACAGAAGTACCCATGAAGTCATCTGAGTTTAACTAAAATAGCTGCAAACATATTGAGACAAACACTGATCTGGGATAACTTTGGAAAAGCTGCAGAGACGGCAGTAAGGTACACAACAGCAGCTGTAAGTCCCTTCTCTCATCCACAGAAAGCAAAGGAGAGATGTGCTCACTTACAGCCACTGTAAAAAGCATCAATTATTTTCTTGATATTAAAAAAATATCTGCCTAGGGAATAGCCTTGTAGTTCAGCATGAAGACCGGACATTACAACCTCAAAAATATTTTTTACTAGTTTACACAAAGTATGGGATTTTTTTTTTTTTTAAAGTAATTCCCAGCAACCTGAAAATGATTAGACCGAACACAGGAGAGGTGAGAGAACCTGGCTTGCAGCACATCAGAAATTCACCTCCTTTCTGGGCACTCCCATGGGCTGGCTGTGGGCCACACCGATTTAGTTCTTGCAGTGGAAGATCCTCCTTCCCCCAGCTGTATACTTCTTTTCAGGGGCCCCAAAACCTCTCTCCTTCCCCCAGGAGCAAGATGCCCACAGCCAAATGGTCTGAGGTAGCTTAAAGCCTTCTCCAGCTTGGCTTTGAAGGATACAAGACAGCTGCCTGCCCTGCTCCTCAGAAAGGGGTTGTGTTTTATTTGCACGCAGCTGACGCGTTGTGCACACGGAGAATCTGCAGCACCCGCACGGCGGCAGCGACCTGCCCGCAGGAGAGCTGAGAGCACGGCAGGCGAGGTTACCCAGGCCGACACTCACCTGGCTCCCTTTCCCTCGGGAGGGGAGCGTGGGCCATGGCGTCCTGCGCAGGTAGGGAACGACTCGTCCGTGTGTGCCAGGCGAGTCTGGGTCCACGCAGCAGGACTGCCGCCCTCGCAGCGAGGGCGCACCAGGAAGCCCCGGGCGCAGCCTCCATCCCCTGAGCCTCTGCAAAACCACCCGGCTCTGCCCCTGGCCTGTCTTCTGGGTGCTCTGGGCTGCTCTGCCGAGCCGGGCAACAGCCTGTCTTGTCCTCCAGCGGGACACGTTGTTCAGCCACAGCAGTGGCCCTCACTTCAGTGTTCTCCAAGTTTGCGGGTGTTCACGAGTCCTTTAACAAAAGTGGCAACTTTTGGATGAGGCCAAGGGTGGACTGGCAGTGCACGTGGCGAAGCGCAGGAAACTCATGGAAGAGCCCAGTGAGTGCCAAAGCAGCCGGAGCACGTACCACCGGCTGCACTTCCCTACGCACCCGAGCTGACCAAGGGGCTGACTGCCATTAAACACAGGTCTCTCTGCCAGCTCTGGCAGTTGTTGGCCTCTTCCATAAGCAGTTTAACTCACTGGCCTGGCAGGAAACTATCCAGCTGCTTTTGATTTTTTTTTTAACCTTACTTTGCTAGACTTCTGCCAGGTCAGTGAGTTAAGAAGCTCACAGAGAAGTCTGGCAAATGCTGGTGCTGGCTCAGAGCCCGAGGGGAGCGCATGGGGTGGCAGAAGAAATAACCCTGCCCTGAGCACGAGGTTGGTTAAACTGACTCACGTCCCATGAAACTCCACCTCCTGAGGACTGGGGAGGGTTTTATAAGCAGCAGCAAAAAGTTGACCATGAAACATAAGCACAAAACCCAAGCTGAGCCAACAGCGAGAAAAGCACAAAAATCAACAAAAGAGCTGATGATATTAAAAAAAGTCAGCAATACAGTGTCTTTTCTGGAATTAAATTCAAACTTACTGCTACGGTCACATGTGCTTCCACTAGGCAGAATACCGGACAAGGTACTAGAAACAGAAACGCCCACCCTCTCTTCAGAGCTTTTGTTCAAGCACCTCAATGTGCTTCATATTGCAACACCCTGCACTTCTGTGTTCCGAAGTTGAGCTTGGGTCTTCACTCTCCAGGAGGGAAGGAAAAGAGTTTCCCTGAGGTAAAAATCAATCCTTTCTCTCCCACTTACTTTGACTTTTCAGACTGTGTAAACTGCAATTTGGAGAAGTGAGATAGTTTGTCGAGAAGAGCTTTTTCATGTCTCCACTGGGCACTAGCCCAATCTGAAGAGTACTCACCTTGCTGCTCTTTCAATCACAGTAGTGATTCAAACACAGGGAACATCCACTGAAGATGGAAGCAACTTGAAAAATCCCATCTTTAACAAATCTCAGCAAGCAGCACTTTAAAAAATTTAAGATGCTAAATCTGCAAACTGCTTATCCTGCCCGGTACAGTGACAAAGCCTTAGTCTGGGAGTGCTTAAGGTTATTTCTTTTTTCTCTTGCTAGTTCCCAGGCAAGGTGGAAATACTCCCCCTGGGAAGCAGTTTCCCTCCTCTACTTAAAGCCTTTTACTTTTTAAAGGCTTTTTCCAAGCTCTCCAAGCAAGCAGCAGAAACTACATTCGAGATAAGGGTTTCTACGTTCACTTTTTTAGGTACACATTCCAACATCCGTGCTGATCTCCTTTTCAAGATTACCTGGAGAGATAAGGCTGAGTTTTACCCCTAGCTTCTCTACAGGTAATTCTATGTCCATTTTTTCCAGTGAACTTTATTTTCTCTGAAACTTTGCCCTGTAGCTTTAGGGCTTTTATCTTGACCTATGGTTGCAAAGGACAAAACCATTTTCAGACGTCACAGAATTACAGCACACATGACTTCCCTGTCTCCTGCTTTTCTCCAAAACAGCGCTGTCCCACATATCAAAGCCAAAGGACAGCACGAGGCAGACGCTTAATACAGAGCTTAGGTATCAGGCTTAAGATGGCAACAGTCTCTATGCTTATCCAACTGCTACCTTGAATCGGACAAAAAAACCCTTATTATTTCATTACTGGTTTATTACTCTCCCAAACATGGAGCAGAATAACCCAGTTACAATGGGTAGCAGAGTACTCGGTGAGAGAAGAGCAGCTTCGCAGGCTGCACCCTCTGCCCTTGCCAAACATGCTTTCCTCATGTCCGTCTTGTAGATAAACCTTCCCCGCCAGCCACCCAGCGAGAGGTCCCGCCTGTGTCACACTGTCTCCATAACCGCTGCCCACCCGCAATTCCGCATGTTCTTTCCTGGGATTTGCCCACCGCTCATGTAGAAACGCAGTGTTGGGAAGTTCAGGCCAGCTCTGACACACTGCAGCAGCACAGCTTGAACGGGGGTTCAAGCGTCGTTACGCTGCAGCTGTCTGACTCCGGCTACGGTCTGAACACTGATCAGGGCCATGGTGCGGGGAAGCAGTGACAGGAGAAGGCAGGTGGAAAAGATGCGGCCAGGAGACAGCCAGATTTTAACAAACGTGCACTCTGCAAAATAAGGGAGATGTATGCGAGAGAAGATGATGATCTGCAGTTGGGTTTTGAAAAGCGTGATAAAATTTAATTTTCACTTAGTGACTGGAAACTTTATCAGAGGTTTCTCTGAAGAGATTTTTATCTTCTGCCCTTATTTGTACAGTAGGTAAAAAATAAACAGCAGCTGCAGCCAACCTGCTGTAAATGGGAACTCGACAGCAGAGGCAGCCTTGCTCTCGGCAGCCTGCTCGCGCTGGCCGTAGGCACAAAGCCTGTGACGCACGCATGCCGAACAGCAGCACGCTGCTGGGGAGACACGGCAGGGACACGCGTCCTGTGCAGGCAGCTACTATTGATCAACTCAAACAAGCTGGGAACCATCACTTCAAAACCCAGCAGTTCCCTCGGGGCACGGATGAGAAAAGCAAGGATGGAGGAGGATCAGGAGGTATGGAGACCAGCTGTAGCTGCTCAGACCCAGGGCCCGGCCACCCTCCTAGTCTGACTTCAACAGCGTGCGCTTGTGGAAAAATAAAATAGAGCAAGCATGTGGCAATACTTCCTCAAACACTTGCATCTTGTAACAGTTTCCCTTAATTTTCCCAAGCTCCAACTCTCTGTAGGTCAAGAGACTTCCTGAACTAGAGGGGTGGTCTTCACGCTGACTTTCTCTTCTGTGAACAGGGGAGTCACCCCCTGCTACCTGTGCCTTTGGCATCTGCCTCACCCTGTGACCAGAAAAGCCAAAGCTTAACAATGTGCAGGGTGAAGAACCACTTTGTTTCCCGCCTCGTATCTGCTGGTTTTGCATGAGGATCCCCCAGTCCTTGGTTTGGAAGATAGAGAACGACTGATCCCATTTCCACAACCCACAGCAGTGACGACCTAACAGCTTGTTGCGATTCCCCTTCACGTGCCCCTTTCTGGGCTGACGTACTCTGGACTATCTGGCCAGTCCTGGTACCGCAGCTTTTTTCTGACCACGCTGTTGCTCTCCAAAAGTGCCCTCTCGTGCTCTGTCCTTTCTGAGACAAGGGGGCTGGCAGTACGCCAAACACACGTGGGCGTGCTGTGGATTTGCACGGTACCACAATGAGGTTGCTCTGTTCTCTGTTCCTGATAAACAAGAATTGATTTGCTTTGTTGAAAGCCATGAGCCCTGAGCTGACATTTTCACTCATCTCTCTCAATGTTAAGGTCTACGCCTCTGGGTTTTCATCAGCCCTGAGCCCGCCCTTTCATATTCCACTGTGGGATGGTTTTACTCAATGTGCATCACACTGCATGTTTACACAAAAGCAGATAAAGTTTGCCACTGCACCTTCCATCACTTTTTCCGTATAATTTAAGAGTAGATTTAAGCAGCACAGAGCCCAGCACAGATCTCTAAGGTGTTCCTCTAGTGACCTCAAGCAACTGCGAAAATAATTGCTGTTTTTTTTTTTCTTTTTTAACAAAATTTTCATCCATGAAAGGACCTCTCCTCTGATCGCATGGCCACCTAAGTCCCTTAAGACTCAGGGTCTTAGGACCCCTTTTGGTAAGGGGTCTTGTCTTTTGGAAATCCAAGTAGGCTGCATCAACTGAATTGCCTTTATTTATAAGGTTACTGACTCCTTCAAAGAATTCCAACAGTTCTGCAGAGCAGGACTCCTTCCAAAAACCACGTTGACCTTTTCCCAATATTTATCCATGTAATTCACCCACTATACTCCTTGCTAGTTTTATCAGTCTGTCTGGTACAGCTGGTCGGTGAATTCCCAGAACTCCCCCGGGATCAGTTTTAAAAACTGTGTTACAGATGAAGCACTGCAGTCCTTGGGCACCACAGCAACTGCAACAGAGGAGCATAACCCCTCACTTCACAACTCAACTATGTCATCCTTAAACCCATTTAAAACTCCTGGGTTGATACATCCAGGAGATGCTATAAACCCATGGATTTTAGCTTTTTTACAGCCTCAGCAATAGGCACTGCAGTTTAAGGCAGGGTCTCTGCCCACAAAGAGCATTCCAGCATGGTAACCTCTGTGAGCTGCTCCATGGCAAGCTTGCATGCAGAAAAAAAAATAAATTTAGTTTTTCTGAGTCCTTCTTTCAGAGCCTGAGCAGCCTTAGCACTCTCCAAACTCTCTCACACAGTTCCACTTCTGATAGATTGAAACAGGACTATTCCCCCCCCAGCCCTTTGCAAGTCATCTCTCAAAATCCCCTTTTGCCTGCTTTGTTCTGTTCATATATTTAATCTGCTAGAGTTTATAACCTTTTCCATTTTCTCCAGCTTTTTGAAAAATGCTTTTTTGTTTTCAATAGCCTCCATGCCCTTCTGTTTAGTCATGCTGGCTTCCCTGCACCATTTCTCATGTCTGCTGTGATAGATGGTGGGCATTTGCTCTCTGCTTAGCTTATTTTCAATAAGCTTCTCCATTTCTGTGCAGTTCTTGTTTCGAACTTTGAGTGCAAAACCAGTGGAAGTTTTCTATGGTTTGGGGGTTTTTTTCTTTTTCCCAAGGACGTTAACATGGAGCACATTATGGTTCCCATCACAGAGCAGCTCTGTGAAGACACTGTTTTGAACACGTTTTTCTGCCCTTCTCAGAATCATGTCAATGATGGCTTCTGCCCCCTGGGGCTCCCTAACTTGTTGCTCCCTAGAAGTTTGTGGCTAAAATGGCATATTGGTGTCATGCTAGCCAGCCAGCCAGCCAGATCTGCCTAATTGACACTGGGCAGCTGCAGCTTCCTACCCTTGTCCTGTCTCCTCGCCTTGCAGCTTCTCTGATCACCATCTTGGGCACTCCCACAATTACAGACAAAACATAAATTTCTTATTTAGGCCTGGGATTTCAGTCTAAGGGGAAACTAAGTTATTCACTGACATTCGTTAGAGCCAAATCAGATCAACAAGCTTCCTTTAACATCCATCTGCATCCTCTCCCACCACCTGCATCACCCTCTCCTTCCTGTACACTGTATCCAGGTATCAGTGTTCCACTGTCAGTGTCCACCAAGAGGCACCTCAACTCTCTTCTATGATCTCAGATAAGAATACAATAACCATTGGCAGAAACAAAACGAAACTGAGATTTTGCGTACAACTTCTTGTTACAGATTGGCTGACTTCATGAAGTGGTATCAAAAAGAGTGCTTCTCTCATCCCTCTGCCCTGCCCCATGTCCAGTGAGCTGATGGTCTCACAGAAACCTGTAAGTGGGAGCGCAGGGCTGGGTTCGCTGCCCCACTACAGCAAAGCAACTGACCCTGCAGCCACAGGATCTCTAGTTCGGATGGAAGGTAAGCACTGCGAGTGCACAGAGTGGCAGAAGCACTGCCTTGCCTTAGCTATACTGTTGAGATATACTCTCAGGTAGGGGTTGGGCAGAAGAAGAGACAGTAGCCAGAAACAGGCCACCAATGCTGCTGACCATCTCTGAAAGCCCTGTGATTTTTGCTATATGCCTTATGGTCCCAGCTCCTGAGAATCACTGCTTTTAGTCAGAGCCCTACACTTTAGAAAATGAGATGTGTGTGAACCATAAAGGCTCAGACGCCAGAAGTTGATAAGACACAACCCAACAACAGCTTTAAAACTTTTGAGATTAAACACAAGCAGGAACTGCTGGGAGGTATTCCTTGCTGGGGATTTGCAGAAGGTCAGACTAGGCTGGGACATTATCCTATTTGGCCTTAACATCTTTGAGTAATTCTTAAACTGAGGAGGAAAACACGCACCCAGCCATGACTGCCAAAGTCTAAATTTACTGTGGGACTGACTATGGGAGGAAGTGGGCGCATGCCCAGGTGGCAAAAGCTTCAAATGGGTGAACCATGGCTGACTGCCATCCCCTGTCTTTGGCCAGATAGGGAAGCAATGACAGTGCCACAGAAAATTTCCCATATGAAGAAAAAATATTTCCGAGTGAGGGAATGAGGCACCCAACAGCAGCTCCAGAGGTGCTAATGCCTTGAGCTCCAGAGACTCCCAGGCAGCAAACAGAGGTACCCGGGCACCAGACTGCAGCATGCCAAATTCCAGTCACGCTCCCTCAGCTCCAGGTCGAGTGTGATCCTGAGCTTAAGTTTTAAAAGTTATTAAAGTCTGAAGTAAACCATTTGTTTCACAGTGGGAATGATTAATGATGAGAATTCATATTACCAGCGCTTTTCACAACTAATTTATTAAGCTTCTTTTTTTGGCATTACCAGATGAGTTTTACTCCCAATGTGAAGCTGCTCAAAGTTCAAAATTAATTCCCTGGAAAAACTGAGAATTTATTTAATTTGGAGACCAACAATAAAGAACACATCTGTGAAACTGCTTTAATTTTTTTTTTAAAATTCAAATCTGGCAGAACACAGAGCAGCAAGGTGTCTGTTGCTCACGTTCCACTCAAGCTTGTCGAATGTCTTTACTAGTAGAGGGCTAGAAACGTCCCAAAAAACCATTCAGCTTAAGGACACTCAGGTCCTAGTTCACCTAAGGCAAAGAAAATTGCCACTTTGCTGTGAGGTGAAGGAGATGCAGATTACTCACATCAGGTTTTCCCCTTTTTCAGTGGTACTGTAGCTCCAGCTATCATTTACTTTATGTCATCTTTACCAGGCTTGGCAAAGGTGGAAAACAATTGCAGCATGCTCCTTGGGCAACCTATTACAGCTATTAACCTTGGAGAAATTAAAGTAGAGGTTACATTGTCTTGCTCTTTGCAACAGCTGCCCTCAAAGTTCTACACATTACTAGAACAACAACAACAGCATGCCCATAAGCTAAGAAAAAAATATTCTAAGACTGTAAAACATCACCATCTAGTAACTCCTACCATTACAGTTCCACAGACCTTAACGCAGTTGGTAGGTAAGTGCTTACCATGTCCTCTCTGCACAAAATTATTTTGGAAATAGTAGAGCTGAAGGAGACGGCTGCGTGGGAAGCAAGCCTAAATCAGATTTAAAGCAACATCTTGAACTAAATTATTCATTTCCATATAGAGCAGAAATTTATTAATAGAAAACACAATATGATCTATGCACGCAGGCAATGGTTTCTAGTACTTTGTGTAATTGGATTAAGTCTTAAATTAGAGAAATGCTAGGTGAGAATCAAGAGCAGCAGGAGAACGAGGTGTGTAATCTGGTTACACAAACACAAAAGCATCAGGAGCCAAAGGTGCTGCTGGGCTACCCCCAACCTATTGTTGTATATACAAACAAGCCTTTGTGTGTTCCTGTTCCAAAGGCACGTGATGCTGAAGGACAGACCTAGTGCGTATCTGTCACCCTTTCTAATGCTTTGTGTCAGCCAGAGAGAAATGGCAAGTGACGTCCAAAACTCAGATTCTCCTGGAGAACAGACAATGGCTCTGCAGCCAAATGAACTGAAGTCGAGTCACCTACAACAGGAGTACAGCCGACAGAGATCACAAACTCCTACAACCACACAATACACAATATAAACTGATAGAGATATAAACTGATATAGACTGATAAACAATTAATGACAACATCTACATGTTGGAGACGGAGCAAGATGTACTTCTCCATCTCCTGCCCTGCCCATGTGTTACAAGCAGCACTTAAAGCCACAACTTTCTCGCACTCCAGTGAAGTATTCAATGTCGTGTGCAAGGCACCCAGCACGGACTTCGGAATACGTGGTGCTCCTTACTCCTGCTCTGAGTGCAAATTCCCCCTTCCCCACCTAATGCAGGAAACTGGACCTTCCTACATCTATAACAGTTCAGGGTGAATTAAACCGCTTGCAGATCAGCTCTCACCTGCACAAGGATGGCAGTGGGCTGTTTTTTTCCAGCACTCTGCACCACTGTTTTGAGTCAGTGGAGTATCAGGCTGCAGCCTTCCCCACAGGCTGCAGTCGAACAGGTTGATGCCTCGAGTGCTCCTCCATCCCCTGAATGATGGGCTGAAGGTGCCACAACCTGCAGACACACAGCCTTTGTAAACCTGAATCCTACACAAGGAAGATCTGAATGTGCTAATACACAGGCAAGTCTAAACATCTTTTGTGTGCCTCCTAGACCTCAGATCATCTCAACCCCTAAAGCCAACCTGGAAGACAGGCCAGGGGCCGTGTTTCCAGCCAAGGACAGTCCACCTGCTGACATGATGTGCCAAACTACATTTCAGAAGACCATGAACATCCTAAAATCTCCTGAAGAAGAGAAAGCAGGGCCGTGTTCTGTGTCTCCAAACCTCCCATGCCCCTGGGAACTAGAACCGAGTCTAACTGCATTGAGGTATAACTAGCACTGCAACTACTCATTAGCTGCTCTGAAATACCATTAATGGGTGTTGCATAACGAATGGAAACAAATCAGTCACTGTTAATGGAAAGGCACCATTCATTTTTCTGAAGACAGGAAGGAGGCAAATCCCTTTCTCAACCTAAAGTGCATACATTTGCTTTGCTGTGAGAACTCACTGACAGGAACAAAAAAAGCACAGGAACTTCAAATACCACATCTGCATAATCAGCCTCTTTAGCACACTGTTGTCACAAGCATACAGAAAGCAAAAGTAACGTTTAATTAAACCCCATGGGAGGATTGTGCTCATCCATTTAAAAATAAAAATCATGTTTCAGTCCAAGTCTAGCTAGCAAAGGCTTTCCAGAACTCAACATTGCAGTTTTACAGAAAACAAACTTTTTAGATGGAAAGCCAGTGTTGGGAAGAATCAGAGGAAGAGCTTCCTAAGCAATAAGAATAATGAAAAAAAAATTTCCAAAATAAAATTCCATTTTAGTCATTTTTAGCTTTACAGTATTTGCTGCTGTGATGTAACTAGAAGTCAAACCCAGTACTTCAGTGGTATCACTAGTTTTCATAAGATTAGGGGCAGCTCCTAATTTAGTAGGCATTAAAAAACCTTGCTTTCTAGATCAAAACATCTTCTGTGTTGTATTAATTTCACTCTAGCACTTTGAACAAGAGAACAAAAGAACTCATTGTACAAATCAGAAGAATGGTCCTCAATATCTTAGACAAAACATTTCAAAGCTGGTGAGAACAGCTCCCCTGTTACTCATACAGAGAAAGCAAACCCTTCCTCAAAGTGCTAACGTTTCATGTTATTTCATTATAATAAACAGAAGATGCTTTAAACCATCTTGTATTCAATGCCACTGTGTAGCAATCACAAGCTGGCTTTAATGATTTCATTAAAAACTGAGCACAGTTTCGATTCAACGTCTATGACATCAGCAAATGCACATGATGTGATATTTCAATAACCTCTCAATAGCAGAATACCATCTCCTGCTGCACAGCAAGCAAAAATAAAGCAAAGAAATTGGGCAAGGATAAGCAAACTTTTAAAAATGCAGATTAAAAAGCTTCAAACAAACATACTTGTGGAAGAACTTCTCCAAAATTGAATCAGTAAAAACACGGGCTTATTGAAAAGTTATACTTCCAGTAGAAAACAGTGGCAAAAAATTCCTCATTGAGGTCTGTCGTTAACTCTTCAAACATTTTGCTGTGTTTTACTCTCAACACAGGCAACACCGAGTAACTCTACCTTTTCAATTCATTCCAGCAATGCATAGCGAATTGCTGTACAGGGAAACTTTCCCTTTCTTTCCTCCATGGGTTTACGCACGTCTTATCTCTTCCATTTCGGCTGAACTCTGCATGTCCTGGACTTACTTATTCCCACCTCTTCCATATCTTGTGAGCTTTCTGCAAATACTCTGCCAAATCCCAGACCCATCTCCACAGCCCTCTGCATGGCATGTGCTGGGGAGCAAAACACCTCTCTCCTGTCACATGGGTGGGAGGCAGCAGAGCGGAAGCGCTAGCTACAGATCAGATGCTAGCTTATGTCAGACTGAAAGGTAACGCAGATTTATTTGGATAGTTTTACAAATATATCAGCATATTCCTTCATTGGTATTTAAAGCAAATCACCTGGAAAAAGGGGAGAGATTTAGGCTAACACAGACCACCTACTTCTCAAAAGAGCTGAAGAGGGTCTGCAGATAATAATAAAAGCACAAGCACAGCTCTATTAACTGTGTAGGTCACCACACCATCTGTCCACCAGCAACCCAGACCATTTAATCCACCATCTGCCCGCAAACATTAGACGAAGCCAAGCCCAGATTTCATTAGAGTTCATATAGCTTTCAAGTAAAATGTAGGTCTCAGATTTAGGTTAATACATTTTATTTCTGAGAATAACCTAGATTCATATTGATAAAGGCCCCTAAGCCACCACGCTAGGTCTCCTTTATCTCCATCGCAAATGGGTATCAGATTATGTGGGGGTTGTTTCAACTGATGCCCAGGCAATCTGTTATTTGTCAGGGTTAATTGCGGTTGCTTGTAGATGAACAGTTTAAGAAAATGAGGGCACCCGTATCTGAAAGTCAGCTGCATCACAAAAGCTAAAAGCTTTTATCATACCACATTAACCTAGAGTAACAAATTTCAGAGGCAAGAGGATGCTTGCTCTGTTGACTTTGCCCAGGTCTGATCCTGGCAAGTTATCCAAAACTAAAAACAAATGCACCAGGAAATCAACAGAAATTCACCCGTATTCTCCAAAGGAAGGAAAGATCTTACAAACCTTAAATATGCATGTTACCTTGAAAAGTAACACATGGTAAAGCTTTACAGAAAACAGCACGCCTAACCTGTGCGCCTGGCACTACCCAGCGCAGAGGCAGTGACAGGGCTAACGACACGCTCGTGAGCTGGGACTAAACTAAACATTTCTCCCACTCATAAGCATGGACCAACTGCAGAAAATATTTTGAAACTCCAGCTTCCAGCCAGAAGGAGGTCCAGAGGCACCGCAGGATGAACAAACGCAGAGGCGGGCTGTGTCACTGCTCCAGCTGTATCCAAGGTCAGCCCTGGAAGGAGCTGGGATGGACTTAGAGCGAATCCATGGCTGAGGGCACAGAATAACACAGGCTGAAATAACACAGGACTCACTCCAGTACATCAATGTCTTGTACTGGGGAGCTTAAACTGGACCTGCACTGTCAACAGGGTGCCACCAGTGCTGACAGACGGCACCCCCTCCCCGCGTCCTGCTGGCTGCGGCGTTGCAAGCACAGCCCAGGATGTGGTCGACACCATGCAAAGCCACAGCTTTATCTCCATTTAAAACAGCTCTTTTTGAACTATTAGAAAAACAAGGTCTGAAATGCAGGTCCTGCATCACTAATGCCATGCTGTCATACTGCAAACACTACACTGTATAAGATAATATAATCCATCCCACAAAACACCTAAATTTTCTCTTAAAACACACCAGGTCCCTTTGCAGATGTTACTGCTATCAGAAGCTGATAGAGAACTTCACTGCACGGTAACAGGAAACCATCTTCCAGTTACCAGCCTTCATGAATTTGTGGCCAGTGTATGTCTGTTGTTGTATAATTGAGATCCTCCCTAAGGCTATTTCTCCCTTGGAAATTCTGGACAAATTAAACCCCAGACTCAGTGTAAGTGTTTTTAAGTCTCTCTTTACACAACCGGATCTCCCTTGCTCTAAAAGCCCTAGCAAACCTCTTCTCTTCGAATTCCCCCTTCTCAAACACTGGTAAGTAAAGACACACCAATTTCACAGAGGCCTCAGTGTGGCAGCTGGATGCGCTTTGGCAGATTAAAAAGCAGCGGTACTTTTTCACAGGTCAACAGAAGAGCTCAACGTCCGAGTTTAAATACTGTTCCTGGTATTAGCAACTGAGGCAGAAAATCCAAGGACCCAACGCACCATCCATCCTCTCTGACAGATTTCAAACAGAGACTTAACCCAGCCCCTGGGGGTACTTTCCAAGCAGGAGAGGAGGCCAAGCCAGGTGTGCCCTGAAACCACACCCTGTAGGGAGAGATGCTGGAGGAAGCTGAGGCTGGGACAACATTTACAGTCACAAGAGACACCGTGTTAACTTCTTGCTAAAAAAAAATATTCTAAATGAATTACCAAGAGGGCTCCTGGAAGGAACATCTTGTCTCCTGCCCAACTGTTGCCATGGCCACCAGCTCACTGCTGATCTAAATCAAAGCACAGAGAAGCAACAAGCATGTCCTTCCCCAGCCCAGTGCCCACGAGAGCCCCTCTCCCTGAGAGCGCCCCTCTCCCTGGCTGCAGGGCCGCTGGCAGCTCTTCCCGCAGCTCAGCCCCAGGGCGGACAGAGAGCCGAGACAACAACAGCACCAGGAGGTGCCGAGCGCCCATGAGTCAGCGGTTGCAGCACCATGTTCCTCTGGGGCTCGCACAGCTTCAGGTTTGGGGTGTTCTTTGAAGAAGTGCGCAAAGAGGCTTTGCTTGTAGAGGGAAAGTGTAGAGTGAGAAGGCAGCAGTGACGCACAGCTCTGTTACAGGGACTCCTTCCTACCTTCCCACTCTGTTCCGGCTCCAAAGACCACACCTGCTCACAGACAGGCAGGGCACGGGCAAACCTACAGCTTTGTTGGGTCATCAGGGAATTTGCAGTGACGGCTAATACACTCAGACGCTCAGGCACTGTATTTATATTCCCTCCAACCAGGGCAGACAAGCCCCAGCAGGCAGTGCCTGTACTCCCTAACACTCTTACTCAAAAGCATTGCACCTATTTTTACATCCCACATGGGAGCACACTGCACCTCTGGCAGAGATGGAGAAGATGCAGAAAGACAGACAGAGACAAGACAGCACAGGGAAGTGTTTTAAACACATTATCTACCTTTATTAAAACAGAAAAGTCATTGTGTAACACTGTTGCCTCTTCTAAGACTAGACACTAAAGTTTCAACTTACTAAGATTAGTAATTTTATACTTACAGGCTTTGAGGTAACAGTAAAACTCTCAGTCAATCAAGCTAAAGCAGTACAGTGACATGTGCCTGCCCAGATGGGGTGTACTTTCAGTGTCTGTTGGAAAAAATACAAACTATCTTCTTCGGACTGTATTTATTATATTCCTGTTCTGCACACGCTTGCCGAAGGTCTTCTGGAATCATCTGCATCAACAGACTTTTATTAAAAGCTATCATGTGGTGTTGACAGCTCTACCCCCTAGCCGCACCACCGGTGTAATACAGCAGCGAGAGCCTGTCCTGTGCTAAGCAGAACACTACAGACACAGCAGCCTCCTGCAGCTGAAGAGAAAGAAAAGCCGCCGGCTGTGTACCAGCGTGCTGAGTGGGAAGTCAGCAAGGTAATCCGGCACGGTAAACGAGCCTGTGCTCTACAAAACGCTCCACGTAATCTCAGTGCAGTGCTCTGCCTAACAAAGAATGCGTCCTGGGTCTTGGATGCTTGTGGTGCAACTGCTCCTCTAAAAGGATTATTCCTATAGCAACCGAAGCCATCATGCTCATCTCTGCACTACTCTGTCAGGTGAATAACCTCCCAGAAAACGACCACGGCTTCGTCATGACCCAGGCCCAGCAAAGCAGGGGTGCTGTATCTGGGGCAGCTTGGTGACTTCCATCTCCTCTCAACGCAAATAGACAGAGCATGCAGGCTCCTCCTTTCCTAGCCAGTGAACCAGATGGGATGCGACAGAGCTGCAGCTCTTCAGCATATTGCATGTCTCAAAGAAACTGCTTTTCCGGAGACCAGCCACCCTGGGAGATGTCATGGAGCCTCGGCAGAGCAGTCTGGGTCTGCACCTCAGAGCTCAGAACAATGTGCTCTGCACGAAAGTGTGAAAGGCATTATCTGCCAACTGGACATATTCAAGTTCTTATTGATTAAACCTTAACAGGAGTTAAAATTAAGATACAGAGCTTTGTCATCTCTCTCTCTCTCTCTCTCAGCATTACTGATGGGCCATGGGGAGTCTGCACACAGATCCTTGTCTCCTGCACATTTCTTACCTGACAGTCGAAGTCCTGGAAGTTGCGAGCCGCATTCTGTTAACAAAAACCAGGAAAAAAAATAAGAAAAAAAAAAAAAGTTCAGCACAATACCCCAGAACATCCCCAACAACACCAAGTTCCCCTGAGAGACCTCTGCTTCAGCACAGTCTAGCCTGACTGCGGTCAGGACAGCAGCAAAATGTAAGACCCGAACAAGAAAACTGCATGCAAGTTCTGCGCGTTACTATACAGCAAGTCTGCTGGGGGCTGTCCCAAGGCTGTCAGCTAAGGAGAGCACCTGCGGACACAGCTGAGAGTTGATAGCATTCAAGCAGGGACATGGGTACGTAGGAAGGATCCTGACCAAAGTCAGGCTGGTTATGAGGTTGGGTTTTGTCTGATCCTGGTGCCCATTATCAATTTGAATACAAAACTCTTGAAAGGACTACCACTGGGACCTCTCGTAATAAGCGCAAGAAAGCAAGCTATGCAGTAACTGCAGTGTGCGCAGCATGGTTCCACAGCAATCGCAGTACGCTACTGAAACCACAGCACACAGGAACTGGGCTCAGCAATCCACAACTGACTTTTCCCAGAGGGTGAGACCACGCATACAGGTGAGCACAGTAAGTACAGCACACACTGGGCGTGTACCGCAAATTTGAAGGTCTGCAGTAACTTGTCCGTATGCCCATGCGCGTGGTGAGACTCTCGCTCTGACCACAGAGTAGGTTACGCTACGGAGTGCTGTCAAATGCCGCAAAAGGCTGAGCAAATCATTTGAGACAGCATTCTAGCTTATGTGTCTTAGGTGTAGCACCTTAGTGCTAAAATTACAACTAGGACCATATATGCATAACAGAAACACCCCAAATACTTCTGGCTAAGCATCCTAACTCCTCTCCGTGTGTGAACAAATGGTGCTGTTTTCCTCACGCCAGAGCTTTGCCACATTAGCGAGAACACAGGTCGCTACCTATGTTCTTCAGCCTGAGACCTTTAAGTTAAGATATCTGCAAATTTGTTTTAAGAATCCCTCCCATGTTAAGTATGGAACTACATGACACAAAGCATCAAATCCTTAGGATGGGGGAAAAGAAAATATAAAGCAGCCCCCTCTTTTTTCAGTTTGAGATACTGAAGTTAGCTGAGATTTCTGACACCTCTGTCTATGCCTCTTTCCCCTCTCTGTTAAATACAGACAGTAGAGCCTTCTCATCTGCCAGGTTGTAAAGAAGGTAAATTCACTCATCCAGTGCCACAGCAATTAAGGACTGTAAAAAAGCCTATGAAGAAATGAGAAACTTCTGTACCCAGCACTGGACTTGGATGGTGCGTGCTAAGCAAAGAAAAGGCTGATCTGCATTTGCACTGGGAAAAGCAAGATTCCCGGGACGGGGAGCCTGGAGGAAACAACACAAAGCAGAGAATGAAGGCTGCACCTGTGTTGCTTGATGTCAGGGTATACCACCATGCACGAGCAGCACTAGTGCTGCCATGTCCTGACTCCTGGTTACTTGGTTTTAACACACCAAAACCTGACTTTAAACCATTAATCTATTCCTTGTCTTAATTTGAGAAAGTCTAAGATTAAGGCATGTTTTTCAGTCCTCTGAAGGTGTGATGGCTGCACCTCAAAGGCAAAGAGCTAGCTGGAATGACCCAATCCAGCCTAAGGGCTCCCCATTCAATCTCCTGTTGTATTTCAGCAATTTTTCACTAAGGTTGTATTAATAGGAGTCAAAAGTGACAGAATATGGACCAGCCAGAATAATAAAGTGTCATGGGGATAAGTTTTCTGATCAGGTTACAGGCAGTACTCTCTTTTTCTCTCTTGTTCAACTAAATGGGAACATTTGAAGTTGATTTTCTTTCCCAGTATAAACTCACTGCACTTTAGTGAGCCTGAATGAGGTGAACATACATAATCTAATGTATTTTACTTCCTTGCACTTGCTATTTGGCTTAAATTACACACAAGTATAAGAGTGTATTCTTTAAAAGTCAGGCTTGCAATTTTCTGCTGACAGATTTGAGACAAAACCAAGCCAGGACTCAGTGGTGCCCAGTGGCATTTCCAACAGTTCAGACAAGTGAACGAGATATGACCCATTTTCATTTCCCAGGCGATTCCACTGGTTTTGGAGTTTGAGTATTAAGACACCAGAGTACAGCAGCCTTTGTATCGGAAGAGTTCATGAGCACTCACTCATTAGCACCTTAAGAGCTTTACTGTACTATTTCTGGCCATTAATCCATGCTGGCTCAAACTCCTACATCTAAAGCCAGTTGGTCAGTAAAAATCTTAGTGAACTGCCAGCTCAATACTTTTTGGACTCTGATACGCTGCACAGAACAGCATGTTATGGTACCACACCCATATGCTCCATAAACTACGTCTAAAAAGCACCTATGTATTATTTCAAGCTTGAAAGCATTAACAAGGGCCACACCTCAGAGATGGTAGCTCCCTGAGGCATTTCTTTTCTTAAAGTGTAAAAAGAAGAGCCACAGCACGCTTCTCTTCCCACACAGTGCTGAGGATGGCTCTGGAGCCACTCCACGCATTTTTTCCCCTACTGAGACAATATATACTTCCTGTAACTTCAAAACTGAGTCAAGGAAACCAAATATGACTTTGTACGTGCCCTTCTGTATGCTGGCTAACACCACTGGGCTGTTTAGAAAAGCACTCTGCATTTAAACCAGAACTGTCCCAGCTATTAGCTAAGAGAAGTGGCTGTGGAGATGACCCCACAGCAGGGACCCGATAGGCCTGATCAGGCAATACCTGACAGAGAGACTAAAAACTTATAAAGTGAAAACCACTTTGTTTTGGCATGCATCAATACCTCCTACTGAGGTCAGCTCACTGAAGCACGGGAAATCTACCCTCTTGTCCTGGTTTCAGCCGAGATAGAGTTAATTTTCTTTCTAGTGGTTGCTGTGTTTCTGGAGCTGGTATGAAAGGAATGTCAATAATGCATATTATTTTAGTTGTTGCTAACGGATGTTTATACTAGTCAAGGACTTTTTTCAGCTTCCCATAGAAGCTGAGAAGCAGCATAGACAGAACAACAGAATGGCCAATGGAATATTCCGTACCATAGATGTCATGCTCAGTATATATGTGGGGTTTAGCCAGGGGGGTGGGGAGGAATCCTCGATCTCTGGTCACGTAGGGCTGGGCAACCAATTCACCAGGCAGTGAGAGTGACTTGTGTCTTGTATATTCTTTTACCATTATTATTGTTATTTTCCTTTTCCTTTACTGTTCTATTAAACTGTCTTTATCTCAACTCATGAGTTTTTTTTCCCTTTCCCCTCCTTTTCTCCCTCTTCTCCCTACCCTTCGGGGGGGGCGGGGTAGGGACAGGGGATAAGCGAGAGGCTACGTGGTCCTAGTTGCTGGCTGGGGTTAAACCACAACACCTCTTCAACTCAAACATGGAAAATCCTAGGAGAATCATGAGCAAGAGCTGGGGCACTGCATTCAGGAAGCTTGTCTTCTGTAAACATTTATCTCTAATTTTGAAGTCAAACTGTTTTCAAGGCCTTTCTGTATTTTTATCTGCTGGTCTACACTGATTTTGTTCTTCCAAGGCTCACCCTCCTTGGAAACATTTTTAAAAGTTATGTTTAAGCTATGGTGGAAGCCTAGTAGTCAGCATTAGGCTGTAAGAATACGCAGCTGGACTGCAGATTTCAGCTGAATTTTTAGATTTTACAGATACTAAACAGATATGTTAGCACACTGCAGAAATGAGGAAAAACTAAGCAGCACAAACTAAAACATAGCACAATTGCAGGGATTTCACCCATTTTGGGTAGGAGTCTCCACTAGACAGCACAGTCTTTCACAAGCACACAGTGAGCGGACAAAGTACCATATATCCCTTTGGCAGCACAAGCTAGTTCTTGTTGTCAGCCATTAAACAGCAAAGCACTGGGAACTACTTCACATACCATCAACCTTGGCTGTTAGGTATGGAAAGTGACCAAACCACATTGCTCACAGTCACAATTTGCAGATGCAAGATTCTAGATCTTGTTGGTGTGGCCCATAATGATTTAGGCACTTGGAGCAACAGTTTGTGGCAGAACCCAGTGAGGCTAGGGCTTTCCTAAAGCCCAGATGGCTCTCCTCCAGCCCAAAGAAGACAGAGTGAAAGCCTTAAACAGCTGCTGCTATATAATGATTTTCCAAAGTTTCAGTATTGCATGAATCTGGACTGCTCTAGCTAGGCTCTGGAGAAATTAAAAGGAAATGGCTCTCCATTACTAAATCCAGGGAGGCAGGGTTGTTTTGGGGGTTAAAACACCAAAGGATAATTTAAGACACAAGATTTTAAACTAAAAAAGTAAAAAAAAGAAAATGGGATACAATCCAAGCTTTCTCTAACAAGCACAAACTTATTAAAGGTTCTACAGCTCCTCCAGGTCAGAAATGGTATCAACTTTTTCTGCTCTGCCTTTGCAAATTCTCAGTACGGTCATGACATACTGTGGGGTTGGGCTAGATGATCTCCAGAGGTCCCTTCCAACCCTGACCACTCTGTGATTCTGTTACTCTAAACTTACCTGAACTGTGGTGGGCTGTCGTTCCCTGAGACTTTGGAAGAATACAGAGTGGTGGATTATCAGAGTGGGGAAGCATTTACTGTTTTTCAGTATTTAAGGTACTTCCAAGCTGTAAGGAAACCCTGGCAATCGGGGCTCCTTGCCCAAGTCAACCAGAGTACACCTGTGAGAGCAAAGGAGCAGCTAGCATTACCTTATCATTCAGGAGCGGTTTGATCTCTGTCAACTGAACATCCTGCAGTTCGTCCATGGTGCTGTAGGTAGAGCCAATTAACCCTCAGAGCAGCAAATGGGTGACTCTGAAACAAAAGCATATTGTTAGAAACAGTATTAGAAGAGATGCTGGCCAAAGAAAGCTTTAAGATCTTTCATTAGACTTGTATGCGCTCAAACCGAAGCCTGAAGGTCTGAAAGAAGCTGGTTCTCAGTGCAACACAAAGCACCTGTAACTGTAGAAGGCAAACAGCCACGTTTGCACCGAGTGTCTCAGTTATGTCACTCCTTACCCTGCACATCGCCTTGCCCGTTGAAAGCTGTCCCTGAAAGCTCAGGCCTTTCTACTCAGAAAGTCTGGATCCACTTCCACGCATTGCTGGTACTTCAGCCATAGTCTGCCTGGAAATGAACTGCAAATGACTGGATCAGCAGAGTGAAAAACTGTGTTCAATATGCGGGAATACTGGCTTCTCCCTGCCATGCCTGACACACCTGAACCACAGCACCCAGCCACTAACGGCAGCACTGTGCCTGTAACCCAGCAGACAGGCAGCCACCGCTGCATTTGCACATGAGAGACAGAGGTGTGGAGATCCAAGTACCTTGTTGGCACAACATAAGACAGCCCAGAACCCAATGCAGCCCTTGCTTCATGAGGTGGGATATAAAAACGGCCCCCAGATAGTCCTGGTCCAGTTGAACGTGTGCGGAGTAACACTGTTAATTGTGCAGCCCAAGCAATCGTTCTCCATCAGGTGGTGCACAATCATCAAAGGAAAAAAAAGAAAGTAATCAACAGTATGTGAGGTTGCCATACGTATGGGAAATCACTGCTGCCACAGTCAGGGAAGAAATCTTCTAGTATAAATACAACAATGCAGACGGAGGAAAAATATGGCAGAGTTTACCAGGGATTTAATTTTTATTCTAGAGGTTCTACCTGTGTTTCTAGACAGGAGACTTTCTAGAGCAGGCAGCTGGAGAAATATGAAGAAGGCTCTGGCAAGGGGAGACGATCATGCCTGATGGTGCAGATTATTTGGTTGTTCAGGAAAACTATACAGATTACTGTAGATGAAATAAAAGAAGTATGGACATAAGCAGGGACAGGAATAGGCATGTGGTGGGCTTCCTGGGCGTTAGCCGAGTGTGCTAGAAAAAGACTCTCAACTACTGTCACAAATCAAATTCTTTGTCCAAGATAATATTCTGCTGCTAACTACAGAAGAAAAAATAATGGAAAAAAGAGTACTACAACTGTGCTTCTCCAGCCACCTTAGTTCCACACATCCATGCACTGCCCTGGGAAGGAGGGGCTCCCCTCACCTCAAACACTGGGCAAAGCTGCTCATTCTTCTCACCCCCCTTTGTGCCAGGACTAACATTGGTGTGGCTGAAGCCAGCCTGGCACAAAACAAATCACAGAATGGTTTGGGTTGGAAGGGACCTTAAAGCTCATCTCGTTCCACCCCCCTGCCCTGGGCAGGGACACTTCCCACCAGCCCAGGTTGCTCCAAGCCCCGTCCAACCTGGCCTTGAACACCTCCAGGGATGGGGCAGCCACAGCTTCTCTGGGCAACCTGCGCCAGGGGCTCACCACTGATATCCAATCTAAATCTCCCCTTTTCCAGTTTGAAGCCATTACCCCTTGTCCTATCACTACATGCCCTTGCAAAAAGTCCCTCTCCAGCTTTCAAATCATAATTTCAAATCATAATGCCTTTTCCTTCTGAAAATCAGCCATAGCAACTCCCCTCTCTTTTAGCTCCTTTACTTTGGAAAACTTAAAATTATTCTTCTTTTTCAGATTTTTTTGCTGTAAAACACATCAGTTATGAGAGTTCCAAGAAACCAGTTAATTCAGAGGTAACATCCCCCTTATCCAAGGATGAATTTTTGTTCAGAACAGCAGTAAAAGTCATTATATAATGCACTGTAAACCCCAGAGGAAGAGGTAATTACTGTAATTCCGATAAGGTGTTATGGAGACCAAAAAATATTTTCTACTAAGGAATTGCAACTTCTGTATACACTGGGACTGATTAAGAGCTCAACATCTACCAGGTTCTCTCCAAAACAGCACCCCACAAGGTTACAGACGCCAAAGGAGTTTCAAACAAGCCTCACACAGTTATCTGCAGCAGGTGACACAGTACTAAAACGACCCCCTCGTTACCTGGAGAGCTTATTCCTCTCTTACACTTTGAAAAGACACCCACTGGACCTGATGGCAGGCAGGAAGGTGATGCTTATTCTTGAGGTCACCCAAGAGACCAAGAAGTTGTCCACTCTACGCAAAGGGATTAAAAAACTGCACACGCCAGCCACCTTTCTCTGTCAGGTATTATACACAAGGGAGTGGAAAATGACGCTTGCTTTATGGTTCACGAGTCAGGCTCACACCTAGCATTTCTGCCTAAACCGAAGCCTACAGTGAAGCAGGGCATCTACTGAGCTTTGACTGACCAAAGAACACAACTCAGAGCTCTGCGTTAGATCACTCAAAGATACTTTTGCTAAAGCTCTGCAGATATTCCTCCCAGTTTCCCCCGAGCTATACAAAGAGCAACAACTCCCAGCAAGCCCTGGGATAACCCTGCCGGGGGACATTGTTTGCTGCCCACACAAGCGTGCCGGTCAACGAAGTGTGTAAATCGAGAGAGAGGGAGACAGACACAATTTGTAAATCCCATGCACTACTTTGTTAATCATTTGTTATATGAGAATAATAAAAAACTAAGTAGGTGTTCAAAGCAAGGATTATCAAATGCTTTTATCTCATCAACCTCAATTTCATACTTGGTCTCTAGATGCAACTACAGCGCGCACAATAAACAAAGTCGCTCTGAAATTAATCTGATGCTTATCTTCTGGGGCCACTATTGCTCCAAATACAGTTTCAGGGGAAGGGGGGGTCTCTCGGGGCTAAGGCAACAAACTGCTGTGTCTCACCTGCACTGCACGTTGCTCCTTTGTTAAAGCAAGCTGGGCAGCAACCTGAAAGGTGCCTGGTTTGCATGCTGGGCTCAGAATTAGGTGAAACTCCCTTGAGAGAGAAGGGACCACCTTCCTTAACACCAATTGGGTTCATGTAGCTGGGAAAACTTCTGTAGGGGAGCACACAGGAAGAGTGAGGGACACGCTCTGCCTGGGAGACTCTTCAGCTCGGAGCAGACCCTCACCCAGGCTGCAGGAGCTCTCACTGCAGGGCCTCCGAAATGGCCGGGGGTGGACCGAACGCTGAGGTGAGCCAGGAAGCCACTGAAAATTGCTGAACTGAGAGGAAAATCAGACAGAAAGATTAAACCTACACAGCCACAAAGGGCTAGACGGTGGATTTCTTTTCTAAACCTTTTGATTCTAATCTTCTCATCCAGCAATTCTGAGTTTCTTTCTGCTTTCCTAGAAACTCAAAGTTTTTTTGAAGGTTTTTTGAAGGAAAAGGTACAGGGGGTCCCCATCACTGCTTGCAAGCAGCTTTTTTTAGATTGCTGAACCAGCTTTTCCCCATCCACTCACTTGTGAGCTCTCCGGAAAATGGCTGTGACAGCCTCAGGACTTCATTTGAATCCATTCAAAGGATGTTCTGTAGGCAGATGCACGCACTTTTCTCTTCCCAAGGTCTCAGCAATCTGAATGGGTTTGCCCTGGACCAAATCTGGGTAACTTGTTATTACAGCCTGAGATCTGACTCGCTCTACATGATTATTCACCACAACTTTACCTTAGCACCGTGCTATGCCAACAGCAAAATGGTTTTTGGTTTGAAACATGGCAAAGGAACACATTTGTCCAAAAAAAGCCATAAAAAATTCTCAAAATAGAACGCTTTGTAGCAGAGAGACCTGGTAAAGCACATCTCCAAATGCAGAGGCAAAGGGAAGGGTAAGGTACTGGTGACCTGGGTTATCCCTTGCTCCAACCATGTTAAAGACTCCTTGTAAAAGATCTGCAGACACGTCTGCCCAGGAAACAATGAATTCTCTCCCTCCACTCCTCCTATTATTTAAAGAAACAAACATGTCATTTCATATGCTGAAAGCAAGTTTAAAATACCACAACAAAGCAGCATAAATATTCATAGCACACAGAAGAGCTCTGTAGAAGACAGGCTACAGGCAAAGCAAAAGGTTTGCCTGGAATGATCTGTGGATAAATCATACATTTTTCTATAAATGTCCCAGTACCACCTGCTTTGCAAGTATTCCTCTTGCTTCCATTTACATATGACTATAAATACGCCATTTACATATGACTATAAATACGCTCAAATACCCCAATTTAAACCATCCATCCCTTTCCAAAGGCTTCCCGAAGGCTGGAGTAGACTGTATGCTCTTTGAAAACCAGTAAGACAAGAATCGAGGAAAGACATTTGGTGAATCATTAGCACAGAGACTAGAAACCAGGGTAGGACACAGAAGGCTGCAAAAAACCAAGGCAGGTGAGCCTAAGAAAGAAACCATCTACCTATAAATAAGGTCTGAAATATGTGCTCGCACGCTTACTCCAAGAGAAGGGTGCTCTCAATTTACATCCTTTCAATATACAAAAAAAAGAAGTTGTGTTAAAAGTAAGTTCAGTAAATCAAGAGCATGAGTACTACAGACCTGCACCCACAGAGCCAGCCGTGTAAACTGCACCGCCTGTGGGTACTTCAACTCTGGTTTCTAGTCGCCAAAATTCCAGCAGTACTGCTTCCCACAGGGTTACAGCTGCAAGAGCTGGATCTTGAGTCCAACTCTCCGGGCACCTCCTTGAATATTTTGTTTTATTATGGAGGTGAAATCTCTCCATGCTGTTTAGGAACTCAGTGCAACAAAATCTTGTATTCAGAGGCTGAAAATTCTTGTTCGTTCATCTCTTGACTCATACATCAACTTGACTACAGCTTCTAATTTGTTAACTCCATAGCCTGTTATACTCCCGCTTTGTATGTTAACCGCATTGAGGCAACATTACACAAGACAGTTATCAAGCTATGCTACAAAACATGGCATTAAATGTACCTAAACACACGCTCCCTTGTTTGGCAGCCCAGCAGAGGCTGGCTGAAGAAGCCTCCTCTCTAGGGACTGACTATGCCTACAGTCATGACAACCTGGGTTACATTTCCAAGAACTGCTGTCTGATACAGCTACCTGTTTCTTATGAGATGGAAAGAAGAAATGCTGCTACAGAATGTGCAAAGGAAGACGGTGATGCAAGAGTCCTGACGTCGGCTTTTCACGGCAACAACGGGAACAAACCCAGAATTTGCAGCCAGTGCAAGAACCAAAGGAACCTCCCCATGGTCCCCAGTTCTGCAGCTCAGGCATTTACTCAGCCCTGTGTGTTGTGTAGCTTTTCGCTACAGCTTTTTCCTTTCTGCATAAGGGGATTCCTGCCTCCTGTGCCTCCTTTGCTTCTCTCTTTCGTACACCCCAGAAGACAAGTTGCCTGACAAGGCTCCTCAGTCTGGTGGGGCAGCCCCCTGTCTTGGCATATAGATCTTACGTACAATAAGTTTCATTTATGGCCTTTGAGACCCTTGGGCATTCCTGTTATGTTGCTCCTCAGTCCTTTGTAAGCCTCTCAACAGCACTGTGCTTCCTAACCACCTGCACAGGCTACGCGGTTTCTATCTTGAAAAGCTGGCTGACACGGTAAACTTCCAGCAAAACAGGCAAAGGGTCCAAATTCACTTTCAAAATATTTTCCTAGGTTACTCACTTTGTGTTCCAGCTCATACATTTTTGGGAATACACCACATGGTGTTCCACCTCCAAGATAAACTGCGAGCCTGCAGAGAAATCATGTTCCGCTTAACTAGCACAGCACCAGCTACTGCACACCAGCGACAGCAGCTTTGTAACACAGCATGCTTTTACCTCCTTTAAATTTGGGCTACACCCAGGACAGAGATGTCAGCTGCTAAATATACTTTCTAAGGTGTTTAAATGAGACCTACATTTAACAATGGTTTTGCAAGGAAAAGGTCTTTGCCCAGCTTTCCATTAATTTTGGAGAAAGAGTCCAATCCTAATTACAAGCAGCATCACAGTGCCATGTGCATAACTGAGCTCAGCTAGCAGGACGTCATCCTTAGTCACCATTTGAATTAACAGGCATCAACTATAGGGCTGATTGAGCAAGAATGCAAGAAAAATGTAAGTCTTCAAATTGTTTTGTTACCTGGACCAGTGCCCATGAAAACACTGAACCATGCTGAGCTCCCCTGTACAGTACAGTCCAAGAAGTTTTAAAGTGTGGACATCCAGGATATAAACTGAAATGAAAAATTTCTCTACGAAAATGATGCAGATTATTGTCTCCAAAAGAGCTTTTTCTGGTCATGGTATCTCTTTCAAATAGCTTTGCAGCATTTCCCTTAATAAGCTCTTCTCCCCACAGCAAATGAAATAAGCAGCGGCTGTTATTATCAATTATGTTATTCACATGATTTTTCCATGTCCCTTTCTTGCCCAGTGGCACCACTCTACAGCAACATCTGCATTATCCAACATCAGCAGCTCACACAGCTCAAACTAAACCACAGAGCCATTTTTATCAGTTTTATGATGAAGGACATGCTCAAATGGATCTGTTCAAAGATGCTTTCCCCTCTACTGAGCCACCTGCTTCCACAACCCCTGTAGTTCAGGAGGTCCCACCCAGGTATGGGTGAGGGCTCTTGAAGCTTTCAGTTGGACATTTGCCCCAACTGAAACATTGGTAGCTCTTCATCAGCACTGTCTACCATCACTGCATTCGCCACAGCTTCTCCCCGTGCCATCTCCTCTATCCATCCTCTGACAACACCTTCAAGCTCTCCCCACTCCGAGGCAGTATGTGTCGCTGAACTCAACGGCTCTGCATGCACACGTCCTCCGATACGACACAGGGCAAGCGGGGAAATTGGTCTCTTCGGCAGCAGCTTACTCCTAAGAAGCTTATGATTAAATCTGGCTGCTTTCCACCAGATCCTTCGGTTCCCTTTGCAGTTTTATTTTCAAGCTTGTTTCTGCTTTGTTTCAACTATGCTTCCTACTAATTGACTCTGTGTTCTTGCATTTTAAGTGAAAAAAAAACAAATAAAATGTGAATATATCCCATTGAGCAAAATCAAGCGTTCAAGAGCAAGACAGATTGGAAATCTGTTTAAATGAGATTTTAACAATGATTTTTATCATCAAGCAGCACATTTCAATTTACTGAAATTTAACGCCGCCGATTTTGCATTTTATTCATCTTATTAAAAAAGTTGCATTTTCACTGGCTACCAAACATTAAGTTGCATTGCTAAATATAGCCTCTACACCCAACTAAGCCTTCTTGCTGTGTGGGAGGAACCACCATTAAGTTATAGTATAGCTAAACAAACATTTAGTCAAATCTTACTTTTCATACTTTGTAATGCAATTGTGATGATCTTTTTTAACTCATTTGTGCGAAGCGCTATTAGGATGGAAGAAAAATAGATCAAATGCATAGGAAAAGTTTGTAGAGTCACTTTCATTTTAAAAATAAAACTACCTTGAACTTTTTGTGTTCGCTCATATATATAAGTTGTACAACCTAAAACTGATGTAATAACATATATTCAACAGTGAAGTACTAGCACCAAGTAATTTTGGTCACATCTCTTGGCACGTGCAGTGTAATGTCGTGCAGCCTGGATAAACCTAGCTTAATGTGAGTATAGAAATCATCACAGACGTGCAAAGCTCAGGAAGAAGGAATATATTCTGCTCCTCAGCAGCTAAGACAACACAACTGCTTCAGGTATCAGCTCATTCAGGTAACTAACACCCTTTCGTTGTGCTGTATATGGATATATATCTAAATCACTTCTATTGATGTCTTCAGAGAACAAAACCAAGCTTTCCTTCTTACTTCATTCAAACTTGAAAAAATGGATTTTGGCCATCAGAAAATATACTTGCAGTCAAAGTTGATCAAACATTTCAACATCCCCAATTCCAAGTTACCAGCAGACATGGGAGAGACCTTTTCAGTTTTATCACAGCAAATACATACTTTTTAGTATTAAATAATTCTGTCTATTGAATGTAAGAATACAGATGTACACAGAAGACAGATTTAACTCTCAGGACGCAGTTTCACTATTTTAATCTGCTGTAACTGCAGATCACTTGCAAAAGGGTCATTCACAGGATTGACATAAATTTTAAGAACGCATATATGCTGTATGAAAAACAAATTGCTAAAATTAGATTTTTATTCTATGCTTTTCCCTCTTCTTCCTCATTAATGAAATGCATTTTTCCCTTACCCATGTAGCACTGCTCCTTGGAGCTTCCCAGAACAAGCTCTTTCAGTTTGGCTTATTGCCCATCCTGCATCATCTGAAGGACAATCTCTCCTCAAGTATCAGTGTCATTACTTCAAAACCATCACAACTGCTGTACTGCTGTCACCGCCATCATTTCCAGTCTGTGAATTAACTTTCAAGCAGAAAACATCCTTGTGTGTGTCAGGCTGAATTTTATGCCCCTTCTCAGGCAGCTGGCCAGCGCAGGAGAGGCAACTCAAATTAACACAGCTAAAACCAGTAACAGATATAGGGCGACTCAGAATCAATTCAGGATGTAATTTCATTATTCATTTAATATAATTGTCGGTTGTTGCCAAAAGGGATGCTCCTGTCCTTCCCCCCTCCCTACGCCAGCCAGAAATTCCTCCCTCTCCTTCCCTTGCACCAGGTTGATGATCACACGGCAATGTGGCACGTCAGATCTGCTCCCTGCCTCCTTAATTTTTTCCAGGACTAGTTTTCACTTGGATCAGTGAACTGACTGAGGAAAAGGCTCCTTCAGCTCCTTGTATACCACCTCTTTTTCTGTCAAGTATAAAGACTTTGCTTTGAGATTAGATTGTAAGAAAGCAGGATTTTTGGCAGTGTTAGCTCTTCAGTTGAATCATGGAGCGGATAAAGTATGTGCTCACAACACTGCCAGACAATACGCAGGGGCCTGCACTTAGCTTCAAGATATGCTAAATCTAATCAATTTAGATAAAGTGTATACAGAATATAAACCAGAACTCAGTTTGCTCATCTGAGTTGCCTTGTTGTAGGGTATTATTTCAGGATACAGAGGAACTAAAGTTTCTCCTCACAGGCTCTGAAAAGGAACATCAGATCCTCCAGCGCTCTTCTCTGCCCTGCTCCTCCGTCCCCTTGCAGCCATTGCCCAAACCCTGCCTTAAGCAGTGTCTGGCATGCCTGACTGCGACGTGAGCAGATTTAATGCTGACTTTTTGCCAGGCTAGCGTTCTGCTGTTTTACTGAACTGAATGAGTCCATCAGACAATCACATGAACATCAGGACTAGCTCACGTAACGGGGACCAGACATGTAATGAGCTCTGGAGTCATCTCCAACTCGTGCAGTCTAAGTTGAGGATCACATACAACATACAGAGTAGGCAAATATACAAATGAAGTAGTTAACTCACTACCGTCTTCGTGGTGCTCCCTGGATACAAGGGGGCTATAAATTAACATCTAGTATGCATCAGCATGGGCATTCACGTTATAAGTTTCTGAAATGGATAGAAGCCCTTTGCTAAAACAGGTGATAATGTCTTATTTCAGAGAAGGGTGGAAACAGACACGGGATGCAGCAATTGACCCGTCTCCAGCCATTGTGAGCATCCTCCCTCATGAGTCAGGGGAGCAGTTTGTAAACACCTGCATGACTACAACAGAGACACAGATGGAAAACACCAACTGCTTCAGCAGTAAATCAAGACCGCTCAGTGTGCCCGAGGCTGTCAGCTCCCTGCAAGGTACATCTGCTCAGGTGCTGAGGCAGGAACTCCACAGTTCGCGGGGATGTACTTGTGTCAGACCCTGGCCCTTCCCTCAAGTGACACTGGGCACACGAGGGCTCCAAGTGACCTGTTTCCCAAAAGCAAACTGAAGCAGGGCCTGTTACAGCTGCTCTTTTAGGGAATGTTATCCTGTAGAATAGGTTAGACTGGAACGATGCTTTGAAGGATACTAGTGGAAGATCTCCTTTTCAATAGAAAATACAATACAATTAGGCTAAATGCTGTAGTGTGACAAAGCCAGCAAATCTGGCTCACAGACACTCAATTTCAAAAAAAAGAAACTATATAAAAAACAAGTCAACTTGACAAAACAAAATTAAAAAAATTAGAAAAAGCAACCAAAAGAAGGAATCCTACAAGGACCCTGGAAACTGTTAAAAATGCTGTGTGGGAAGCCCAGGTAGTCTATGCAAGCGTAAAGACAGAGCTACCTTATACACAAACCCTGCATGACTCAACAGGAAGTTTAAGGAGGCTATCCTGGGAATGGCTGGGATTTAAAAGAAGCAGAAATTTTGTCCAGATGAGGAAAACAGGAAATCCCCTGAAGCATGGCAAACCAAAAGCAAACGGGAAGCTAAGAGGACTAAAAGAAAGAAAGAATTAGAATGGTCCCTTGGCAAAGGATGCTCAAACTGACAGTTTGTGTTACTTGTTTACTTGCTAACTATGTTACCCAAACACATCACAACCAGGAAGGCAGCGTGGATGAGATCACACGACCACCACGATGTACAAGGGGCACTGCGCAGTGCCAGAGCCATCGCAGGCACCAGCAAATACATGCCATCAGCCATCACTTCCAAAGCTGCCAGGGAAACCCCACCCCAGCATGTTCCGTGGGGCAGACGGAGTACTGGCGTTAAGAGCATCCACAGAAACATCAGGTGGTTCAGTACTTGTGATAATGTTTGAAAGTTAGAACTTATTGAAGAGCTTAATTTAAAACTGCATTTTTATTCCTGCTGTAGTTGTAAAACTTGGGGGTGGCGGATGCTTTTCCTAAGGCAGAGGTTTGCTTTCTGCTGTTTTAGTGAGTTGAAGCAGCTCACTCTGTGACCACAGGAGCAATGGAGCCAGTGTGATGATGGGAGTAAGGAGAAAGGAGAGCGGGATACGGCCCCCATTAAGGAGAACTATTAATAGAGATCAAATATTCAAGGTTTTGAATTCAGGAGACTCAAAAAAATGGGTTATCGCATTCAGGAGAACAGGCCCATAAACAGACACTAGACAGGGGAAAAAAAAAAAATAAAATGGATATCTTTTCCAGTATCCATAGCCCAACTTTTGTGGGTCCCGGGAGAGCAACGGCGGAAAGCAGCAGAAAGCTGCCCAGCTCACAGCCTCTCCCTAAACAGCTCTCCCACTGCCACGCTGGAGAATCGGATGAGCAGATGCACCGCTGGGCATGCCAAACCGCGTCCCTCTTACGCCATCTTTATCTAACACACTTTACATGGAGCCCTTACCACGCATTTCTCTACACACTGAAACAAGCAAGTAGCAGAGAAGCTGCTTAGCACAGCCCAGGGCGCTCAGCCCACGAGGAAACTACAGAATTGCCTGCCCACCAGCACCAAACTGGTTTTGACTGTGCCTGGATTTGGCCTGTTTCTCTTCAGTTGTGAAATGCATCACCTGAGCAGGGAGCCACCGCCCTGTAACCCCCCAAACATATACAGCAAAGTGGCTGTTTATAGACGGCCGAGTCCCTCCCTATCACCAGATGAAGTCACCTCGCGGTGAAATGCAGAGGTGAGAGAGATGTATTTCACCATCAGCTGTACCAAAAAGAGGCCAAGACCCCAAAACAGATGCCTGCCCTCCTTCCCTTGCCTGTAACCCCCATCCATCAATGACACAAATTATTTAAATCCTCTTTCCGGGAGCAGAATCATGCTACACCAGGCCTGGAATATCATCAGATATGCCAACCTTTGGCTAAATTCTGCAAGTCTGAGGATAAACAGAATGCTTGAATCTGGGTGGCAGCTGCCTAGAAATAACGTGTTCATGTGGGTTTCTTTGGTGTTGGCCAAACAAGAAAGAACAAAGAAAGAAAAATGATTTTCCTGCAAAATGCATTAGCTATTTCAGGAATGACATCACTTGCCCCTGAGTTTTCAGCAGGGGAACGGGCTCAGCCTGTCTCAGATGGCACTGCCGGACGCGGCTGCGCAGCTCAGAGCCGCCCGGGTCCCAGGCGAGCGCAGGAGGGGGCACGGGGGAGCCAACCGCTGCTCTTTCATAAGCTCTTATGACCAAGTGGCATTTTACCCAAAATCAAAAAAGGAGCTCCTTCTGATGACGGGCCTGAGCTCCCTGGATTGTTGCCACTCGTGGCTGCTCGAGTAATCTGTCACCCTTGACAGGCCCCTGGAGTGGCATTTACCAATCTCAGCACAGCCTCAAGGAAATCTCCAGGGTCTGACTCCTGACCAGCAGTAACTGATTTCTAATCGCTAATCATAACAATGACTTCTGTTTGGAGCCCATTATAAAACTATACATAAAGTAGATACCTAAAATATTTTCACAAGGAAAGCGATGTTTTCCGTCAAATTAGGAATGCCTTTCTGAAAGCAGCTGGAGGCCAAAGGAGGATGGCACTCTCTACCAAATACGCCTTCACAAATTTTGGGAGTTTGTCAGATAAGGCCTGAGGAGAAATCTCTGGCCTAATTAGCGGGTGCCATGTGCACCCAAACCCAGTTTGCTCTCCACAGATTCCAGTGGCTGTTTTTGGCTCTGGATGCTTGCAAGTTTACATCTTCCTTCAACAGCCCTGGCCATTAGTGCCTGAGATCTGCCAAAGTCTGACAGACACATCCTCTTGAAGGTGCTTCCTGCCCTGGCGAGATCTTGTCCCTCCACATCCAAGCCCCATTGGCATTTTAAGCAGGAAAGAAATCCATGATACCACAGACACTTCAACTAGGACGTGTAGTTGTTGTGAACAAAGCCACAAAGATGTTAAAACACAAAGATTTTATTCTTTTAAAAGCAGCTGAAGATGTCAATGCAAGTGATTCAGTTTCGATGCTCTAGTTCGGAATGAAACTGAACCCTCACATGGGTTTCATGTTTATCCCCTTACATTTACAAAGACTTGGTTACAACAGATTAATTCCTGATTTCATTCCCTACAAACCAGCATGAGACAAGGAGGACATACCACTCCAAGGCAACAGTAAAGGATAAAGCTGACTACACCAAAGTCCAAAACTAATTCCTCAAGTAGGAAGTACCAGGAGGAAGTTTCTCAGAAGTCTGTTCACAGCCACTTCTGCAGGTGAAGACTGCAGGACAGAGACATTGCAAGGTTTCCGTTTATGGGATCTGAATGTAATTGCAGAACAAGGTAGGCTGGAAGGAATCTCTGGAGGTCATCTAGCACAACCTCCTACTCTAAGCAGGAGTAATTTCAAAGGTGGATCCAGTTGCTCAGGGCCTTACAGATTTGAAAATCTCTAAGGATGTGGATTCCAGCATTACACACCACTCTCACGGCAAAAATTGTTTCCTTTTATCCAACGGGAATTTCCCTTGCTGCAAGGCTGGAAGGCAGCTGCTGGTAGGCAGCCACCCTGAGAAC
Source organism: Anarhynchus alexandrinus (assembly GCA_008711295.1). Taxonomy (NCBI): domain Eukaryota; kingdom Metazoa; phylum Chordata; class Aves; order Charadriiformes; family Charadriidae; genus Anarhynchus; species Anarhynchus alexandrinus. Next base: position 292,757 of record VUYV01000363.1, on the reverse strand, counting down.
TTTGTGCCCCGGTGCCGGAGCCCTGAGCCCTTCCCTTCCTCCCGCAGCCGCAGCGCTCGCAGTGTCCCACATTGGCTGTCACTGCTGGGGGTGCAGAGCTTCTACGGATAGAATGGTCTGAGGATAATCTTTGCATATTCTGTACTGGTATGGGGATCAATGTGGGTTCTTTAGTGTTATTAATGTTATTACCTAATCTTACTCTATTAAATCTGTTTATACTTCAACTCCTGGGTTTCCTTGTTTTTCCCAATTCCCTTTCCCGAGTGGGGAGGGGTCATCGGGTGATAGAATGTCTAAACGACAATAAATTGTTATGGGTTTCTCAAACCGTAACAAATTTGTCAAAACAGGCAGCTGCTGGAAAGCAGATGTATAAACAATGAAATTTTTAACCTGAAAATATCACAGACCAGAATAAAAAGAAAATCCAAAAGTAGTGACTGTTACAGCCACACATCAGCACTATTTAAAAATTCCCTTTCTAAAAGTGTTTAATAATGAATAAGGAATCAAGTCAAATACTACACATTAAAGGCGTAGATGAATCAGAAATTCATCTCCTGGTAGATTTTTCAGGGCAGATGTTAATATGTCAAAATAACAGGTTTAATATTAAACTGATCCCTGCCCTGAAAAATATTCAATACTTTCCAGAATAAGAACACATGAAGGACTGCACAGGGTCTGTGTGGTGCAAGATGTGGTCTGATACAGTTCAAGAGCAAACGCCTAGGGAACAGCACCTAGTGATACTCCCTCTTTGCTTGTACATCCACGCGTATTTCAGCGAAGCGTCAGTCTTTCTCAGGTCCTGTAGAAGCTTCTTCCCCAGCACACTGAAATGCTGTTGTTCTTTCTGAACACAGAGGTTATTTATTCGCAGGCTTTGTGCTGCAGAAAAACTGGTAAGACAGCCTTACCCATGAAATTGAGTTTGGTGCCTCTCTCCTTCCCTGATAGTCACAAAAATTATGAACGTCTTTACCGATCATACACAGAATACTCTTTCATCCCAACATGACAAAACCAAAAAACAATATTCAACATAAAGTAATACACTCTGGAGGGTAAAACAAAGACTCTTTCTGACAGCACATTTCAACAGCTCTGAGCAGCCACAACTTTCCAGAAGTCAGTGTGTGTTGTCCAGAGAAGGACCTTCCCAATACAAGGCCCTTAGCAAACGGCAAGCGTTAGAACACTGGCCCTGACCCTACAAAAGCCCGTTGATACCTTCTCTAAAGACAGGCTAGCTCGCCAACACTCACCTGGAGACAAATTATCAAATATTTTTACCTGGTTTCAGTATTTCCTCCCTGTAACATTACATGCTCATTTCTCCCATATTAACGTTTAAGCAGAATTCAGTTTAAAGACACTGCTGATGCAGTCATCTCAGAAATAAAATGAGAGCCCTAGTTAGTTCTGCATTGATTTTATTCACTCCAATAGTACTTTTTTCCCCTCCCTCTCCAAGCTGCATTGCCTTATCCTTTTGGAAAACAGCAGATATACCTACCTACCCCGTGTCCAGTATTGCAATGTTACAGCCATGAATTCTAAAGAAACCCTCAAAAGAGATTTAAAGTGTTCTGAAGAAGGGTAGTCATACCACAAGATGTAATTAGGATGGTATTAGTCAGGTGAATTGTGGTACTAACAGGTGCCAAACCCAATTGTAAAGAATATCATATTAGTTTAAGCCACCATCATGGAACCGAAGTGCAGATTCCCTTTTGAGCCTCCTCCACAGCAATTTAAGCTAATGAGTTTTAGCTGACCGGTGGAGAGGTCTAAGAGCACTCACAGAGCATAACAAAATTAGTTATCTGTTAAGCCCCAGTAATCCAATTACTCTGGATCATACGTAATACTTTAAAAGCAAAATGATAATAACCCACCTTACCACAGAGTACTCCCGCACCATCTCGAGAGCCTGGCTCACCCTCAGGCACAGCCGTTCCCTGCTCAGAAGCGAGGTGTCCCCAGGCAGACACGAGCCTCTCCCAGGGAGCGAGGCCCCCGAGGCCGCGTGTTCACACCACAGCTCAGCACACCTTACAGCAGAGGGGCATTGTACCTCGGCTACACCACACACCCCATCACTCCTCTCCCCACTCCTTCAACCTTCGAATATCTCAAATATTTGCAGATTAAGGCAATATCTTTTATTTAACTAGCTGGAAATAATTACAAGCTTTTGTGACCAGAAGCCCTTCTCCAGGTCAGAAGCAGATGTTAAACTGAAATACAACGCAAAGCACAATTCACCTGAGCAGTCTATGAGTTTAAGTAAGTGGTATCTCTTCTTACAATTAAGTAAATAATTGTTTAGCAAGATGCTCTGAATCAGCCTAAAATGACAAGAAAATAATTTTGTCAAGGAATACGTGAAGACAAGAAGCCACAGGTAATAAACCACAAATAAATACCACTTGCACATTGGAACCATGTCCAGTTTCCATGAATCCAAAACCTTCTCTTCAGTCTGTCCTTTTCCACATCCTATGGAGCAATCCCAAAATAGCACTACTGCCACCGGTTGGTATTTTAGTCTTGTATCATTTCTGCAGCAGTTGAAGCTGGAACTACCTACCACCCACAACTGTAAGAATATGCCACCATCCCAACTTACTGTCAGACCAAGAGGATACATTAGCTCTTGCTGTCACAGAAGCTTTAATACACCAATAACTACCCCAAAATACCAGCCACAAGGCCAGGCTATATGTTGCGATCTGTACCTGATTTGTATTTGACTTTACTGGGTATTTCCACCAAAACACTTCGTTTAGAATTAGCACTGATTTTGCCCTATGAAAAATGATCAGAGGGGCTGTTTCAGCCTGCCAGGCTTCATATCCCTACTCCAATGTTCGAAAAGATTTCTCTTATGAACAGAGCTCTAGAGCTAAGCTTTCAAAGCCCTGTGAACAGCATTCTGATGAAGTGTTAACTGCAGAATAAATCAGCCTAAATCCAGGGAATTGTTCCAACAGACTAAAACCTCAACGCCACAGAGAAAGGAGGAGGTCCTGCTTCCACTTTATAAATATCTCACTTTGTTTCAAGCCTGCCACCCGCTACTTTCATTTGGTGGTCTTAGGGCTTTTATCAGAAGAGACAGTGCATAATGGGTTCATATGCACTCCATGCTGCTAAGACTTTATATGCTTCCATAATATCCTCTTCAAAGATATCTTTCTGAGCCTGAAGAGTTTTGATCTAGCTATCATTCTTCACAAGGAACTCATTTCAGACCTTTGATCATTCTTGTCAATCTTTTCAGGATCTCTCCCAGTTTCACTGGGTCTTTAAGAGCGATGAGACCAGCACTCATGCAGCACTCACAACACGGGTGCACTATGGCTTTACACAGCAGTATGTTTCCTAGTTTGATCACTATTATTTTTCCACAAGCATCTAACCTTCGATTTGCTTTTCCAAACACTGAAATAATATTCTGATAGAACTGCCTATTATAACCCCCAAGTTTCATCTATGACTGGAAAGCCAATCCAGAGCTCATACATACAGTGGGGGCTGTTCTCCAGGTACGTTACTTCACTGCACTGAATTTAAAACCCTCAGTGCCATAGGATTTTTCCACGTTTCCTCAAAGTTAACTCTTCTATTTACTATAATAAATTATTTATTTTTTAATCAACAAACATTGTCACCTTTCATCCATTTATTTTTCTTTTGGTTGCTGCATTGTTCTCTGGCAATGGCTAACGTTGCGAAAACACTGTATAAAATAAATTTTCCTTCTGTCCGATTTACAGGTAAATTTTTACTGGATGTCCCAACAGTCCTCCTGCTCTCAGAAATGCCAGTTATTCTTTACTCACCTTCTGTGCCAGTCATGATTTCATAAAGCTTTATTACTTTCTTTTGTCCTCCAGGTGGCTCCTTTCCAAGGTGCAAAGTCCTAAAACCATCTAACGTCTCCTCCTCTTTCTTCTCATTCCAAATCTTTGCTCTGTATCGTACCCTTTCTCTCTTTTTTCTAGTCCTCTTATACTCTAATTTGCCAGGATAATTATGCTGATAATGAGCTCCAATGTAGATACGTCTCTATAGGACCATTTTTCATGCTTCCTCAGGGAGATATATCAGAGTTTCTCTTTAGAAATGTGCCTTAATACTGCCACATACCTTCACAAATGTGCAGGGAACCTTCTGCATAATGCCCTGCTTCGCTCACCACTCCCGGAATTGGGAATTTTTTTAAAAATAATATTTTATTACATCACTTTAAATCTAAACTGCTCATATTCTTCCCCCTTGACCTCAAGTTGGCCTTAATTTGTAATTATTTTTTTTTAATTAGCCCTTTTATGTACATTTTCTGCATTTGTGTATGAGCTACATTAGGTTAGTGCCTGGTAGCTGCAAAGAGAAAAGTGTCCATCCACTACAGCAGTGGAGAAGTCTGACACTCCTCTTCTTGTTCCAGAGCTTCAATCAAAAGAAGGACCAGTTGGAGTCATTACAGGCTCAGGTGTTTGTTTCTTTTCAAAACAATACGTTGATCTGACTTAGTTTCAGTAGTTCATCCTAATCTATTTTCAGGCTGTACTCTTGGTTTTCTTGGGCCCTTCAAGTACTGCTTCTTATGTCAATATTATTCAACGCAGTAAAGTCAGAAGAGATTAGTTTCATTCATCTGTCTGGCCTTCCTGCCTAGCACAGGATAATGAATTTCTCTATATAATTCCTTCACCAAGCCACGAGTGATGGGATTGAGCGTTGCCATTTCTCTAGCGACCTTTTGAGTCAGCACCAATTAACTTTCCGTTTAATGAAGGGACCAACTTCCATTGCAGCCCGACACACCAGCACCTGACACATTCCTCCTGTTAAATATTTACCTCAGGTAGAGTTTAAATGTTTTGGTTTTCCTTCAAATTAAGCTGCAATCAGGGGAGAAACAGGGAAAGAGGCCAACTCCCCTGCAACGACTCTGCAGCCAGGCTGGAGCGAAACAGCGCTCCCCTCACCACCGCTGCCCTGCAGACAGATTGAAAGCTTTTATCTACCTTTTATTACCCAATCACCAGCAATAAAATTCATTGCTCTTCATCTAGCCGCTGCATGAGAAAGACAGCACAGCATTGCTCAACCGAGCTCCTTACCAGGCCAGCGGTGACGGCAATGGCTAATTTGTGTTAATGCAAGTGCACAGAGGAAGAGGCAGCAGCTGTCATTTTTGAGATGTGACTGCTCATCCCTTAAAAATGATGAGTATACAGGTATGCCAGTAAAAAAAGGCTGGAACTTTCCAATAGCTGCACAGAAATCACTGCAGTCCTTGTCTGTTTGGCCAGATAAGAGAAGGAGATGCCCCCTCCTGCTGCAACTGCACTCGGGAGCTCGAAGGCACCAGAGCTCCCGGCCAGCCCCGGGGAGCGCAGCACCTCCGCTCCCGCAGACTGGCCGTCCCCTTCGTTCACACCCACGCTCGAACCGTGCTGCAGGGACGCAGTGGCCAAGAGCACGGAACAAGTCCCTTGATTTATGGAAAGGTGAGTGCCAGTCTTGAAAGCTAAGGCCCCAGACTACGAAAAGCAATTTGGAGTCACTGCTGCTGGGAAGACCTGGGATGCTCTTAGAAGTGCAAAAGAAAATTTGAGTCTAGCGATTTATGATAAGATAAAAATACTTCAGACTTCACTAAAGGAAATGTTTCAAGATCAAGATTTAAAGTCTGTGAGCCTTTCCTTATTGAAAGCTTTGACAATACTAAGACTGTTTTGCTTAAATCATTTTTAGGCCAACAAGGTGACTGATGATGGCTTCTACATAAGCAGTTCATTTTAACGTGGAGACACGACAAAAATAGCAGCGTAAGTGCCATGTTTACAATCAATCCACAGCCCAGAATGACGTCTGAAGGCTAGAGATCTGAGAAAGCATTAATACAGCACATCAAAGAAATCAAACTACAGAAAAGCGAGATACCTGCATTACAACACCTCTCAGTTCAGGCAATTAATGCTTAGGTCACACATTAAGCTTTCTGGTGCACGTGTTTCAAGCCATTTCCATCTTTTTCCCCCAACAACTACTACCTACCAATGAGAGAAAGTACAGAGATTTACATTCTGGAGATGTCCATAAAAGGCTGAATAATATTTCTGCCTAAACAGTTCTTATTTTATGAAAATGAAGTACTGACATTATTTCTCCTGCCTTTACATTAAGTCTTAAATTCATATTCAAATTCTACTAGGAATTTGTTCAAAGGTTACTATACCATGCAATGAACTATATTTTATTTCTTAATTTCTCTCTTTTTTTTTTTTTTTTTTTTT
>VUYV01000363.1:189588-275828 GCA_008711295.1 Anarhynchus alexandrinus | reverse complement strand
GGAGCCGCTGCTCCCCCCGCCGCGGCCGCGTCTCCATAGCGGCGCCGGCCTGTCCGCAGCAGTCGCTTGGAAGCTCCGAGCGGGGGGAGCTGCCCCGGTCGGCCCGGCGCTGCCAGGGCACCGGAGCCCCAACCACAGGGCCCCGCGGCAGCAGCCCGCCTCAGGGAGCGCGGGCTCGGGGCGAGCGGGACGGAGGGGCGAATTGCGAGCTAAGGGGCCGCGCCCGCGGCAGTCATCGGAGCCGCTCCAAAGCCCGGAACGCCCAGTCTTGGCTCCGATTTGTTTGTGGGTGGTTTTTTTTTTACCTCCGGAGGTAAGACTGAATTCATGGTAGGCCAAACCAGTTGGCTCGTTCCTCCCCGCGCTGGATGTTGCGGCGGTGTGCGAGCGTGGATGTAGTGGGCCCTCCCCGAGGTCACGGTTGTCCCTCTGTCCCCGTACCCGCCGCCTGACTGCAGGGCCGCGCTCCTTCGTGCCGGGTGTCGCTCCCAAAGGGACGGCAGAGCAAGGCCTGGCCTTCCCCCCCGCGCCCCGAAGGAGCGCCTGTGCTGTCCTCTGCCTCCCGCTGCCTTCCCCCCTCTCCAGGAGCATCTCCAGGGGGAAGTCCTCGGTTCCCAGGGTGGCGTGGCGTCCCCAGCGCCTCTCACCTTACCCTTGGTAGGGGCCTGCCCCAAACATTTAAAACGAGGTATTGCCCAAACTTAATCCTTATTCTGGTTTCTGCTGCCACCCAGTGGCCCTGCACACACACTGCTTCTAATTCAGTTGTTAAATAATTAAAAGCTGTTGCAGAGTAACAATGAAGAAGGGGAGGCAGAGATGAGGCGATATGTAGGTTAACCATTCCCGAGCGTGTTCCCAGTAGAAAAGAAAGAAGAGCACTGGACCATACTGCCACTGGGGCTGTCCCAGCCCTCCACAGCACCGCTGAGTGCCCAGTGTTCCCCTCTCCTTATCGCTGAGCCTCAGCCCTTCCTCACATCGCTCCCCTGAACCGCCTGTGAAATCCTGCCACCTCCCTCAGCACCAGCTGCTACTTTGTCATATTTTCCTACTTGTCTCCAGCAATTTATCAGTAGTTTCTCCCACCCTGTCCAGCTAGTTGGACACCAGGCCAGGGCCTTCTCATTTGCCAGCAGTCCCCCCCTTTGAGGGGACAGCAGAAGAAGCTGCCTTACTGGCGGAAACCTCCGCTCACGAAGCTGCAAGTAGCTGCAGTCTGACCTCCACCACCAAGACCTGGTGAGGGCAATACAGGGAACACACAGGGAGGCATTTTAGGTAAATAACACCCCTGTGAGCAGGCAGACAAGTTGAATTCTTTGGCCTTGTTAGCGATGTGATGCTTCCCAGGTGTTGGTAGCGAGGTGGAATATGTTGGTTGTCTCTCAGGCTCCTAGTGCTGGAGCAAACCCGGTTCTTGCCCGAGTCTCGGGTCTTTGGAGATCTGCAGATGCCTCAATGGTCTCCTTCACTGTAGGTTGCAGTATTGAATGCTGGGTCAAGTCTGCTTCCTGAAAGTCAGATTCAGTTCAGCACCGCAGAGGCAGGCAGTGTTACACACTCGCTCAAGCCTGGACAGGGCAAGCAGTGCTCCATTTTGCCAGTTGAGATTGGTACAACCCTCCCAACATACCCATTGGTTTATGGTGGTGATAAGGCACAGGAGCCCTGTACCCTGGCACAGTGTGGTTCTGGGCTAAGGTGCCAAGGGGGATGGGGCTGCTGAGGCAGCTCCCAAATGAGCCCTGGATGGGCCAGCTGACTTCATGCCAGAAGAATGTGGGTCGTTGTTTATTTCTGACCCAGCAGGGTATAACTGCAAACTTTCTCATGTCAGCCTAAATCCTTCACAAAGCTTTGGCTGAATGTTCTTTCTTGCCAAAATCCACAGCTTACACGAGTCGATCTAGGAGATCAGTAGCAATGAAGCAACTACTCTACCGTTCCAGGTCTGTAGTTCAAAATACTAAGGCAGCCTTGAAATTATATTGTATTTTAATTCAATCAGTTGTTTTTCAGGCTTTATAGAAAAATGAATTGTTCACTACAGAGTGATAAAACTGTCTTAAGCCAACTTAACCCTCATCCATCACTTGTGAAATGTGCACATTTGGTGGAGCTAAATGCTTGGAGTGTTGCATTCAGAGGAAAGTTGTATTTGGAAAATAACGGCTAGAATTCAGACTGTCTCTGTCAACCTCTCTTCTGCATAATCCAAGTCAGATTTTCCCAAATACTGTTGGTTTTTTGTTGCAGTCAGAGATGTTAGAGCATCTTCTCTGCATATTTGCATTCAGCTCTCCAAGGAGAGAGTGTCTGCCAGAGATACCAGCTTTGGCAAAACAGATTCCCCATCAAAGCATCTAATTGAGCTGGAAGGCTGCCGTGAGTGGTCTGATTCTGCAAGTAGTTCAAATAGAGATAGAGAAATCTAACATTTCTCCCTCTGACAGCTTTTGTAACAGCACAGAAAGAAGCACACAGCAGCTGCAGCTGCAGTGCAAGGTAAAGGGAGCCTATTCCATTATTTTTCCCACAGGTGACTCATTTGAATGGTTGAGGGCTGTCCCGGGTGATGGATGCCTTGTTTCCACCAAACACCAGGAAGGGACAGCAGGGATCAGGTAACAGCCTGTGAAGAGCCTGGGGCTGGCCCTTAGCAGCCACCTCTGTCTTCTGTTACGGTAGTCAGGGGAACAGTGGGCTACCAACCTAACTATGCCATCTATACATATGTGTGCCTCATCGGGTTCATTCAAATCTGTTGGGCCAGCGTGATTTCTTGTGCCCCTCCACTTGTATGCAGAGAGCAAAGCTGTCTGCATCCAGAGGGCAGAGCTGTCCCCGCGGAGCTGCTGGCATTTGCTCTCCTGCAGGAACAGCCTGCAGCTCTGCCTCACCGCGACGGGGCTCTCCTGCCGGCTGCGCTTCACAAGCATCTTCCCAGGCTGCAGACGGCGTGATTGCTCATCTTCAGTCACAGATGGGGAATGAAGAAAGGTGCTACACTGTGAGGCCAGAGATACATGGGGAATGGTGAGCCCATAAGATAAGTTGTGCAAGAGGACCTGATGTCAGGGCATGTGTTTCCAAAGCAGCAGACTGCTCCAGTCCAGTAGGCTCACTGCATGGTGTGACGGCATCTGAAGGAGCCCTTGGCTTGAGCCGGCCGCTCAAAGAACTCCTGCAAAGGCTGCTCCTTCCCTGTAAGGGAAGGTAAGACAGAGCACTATAACGCAGTGCTCTGAGGGCAGGGTTGCAAAGTCGCACTCCACAAACCTCTTTGTATCACAGCCAGCGATTTGCTTGTGTCTTTCTGGGGCTTCCATGAAAGTGGGAGAGTTGAAAGCAGCACTCTTCTTATTTCATTGGTGTGTTGAAAAACACTTTCCACATCATCACTGCACATCCATTGTATTGACCATTTACTGACAAGTCTAAGCAGGGCAGCGGTGTTTAACCGTGCAAAAAGGCGACGCTGGGGTTAGCTGCTCTGTTCTCTCAAGGCAGAAAGCTGCCTCGCGTAGGCTAGATGGTTTATGGTTGAGGGGCACAGACCAGGCGTGAAAGGACCATATACCCGTTGAGCAGCTCCACTGCACGTGAAAGACTGTTCTGCTCATTTTCGGCACAACCCCCCGTTTCTGCCCAAGCTGTGCCCTGCACTGTGGCAAACGGGGAGCTCTGTATCTTCCAGCCTAGAAAACAGATCCATCAAATTCAGGTTTTTTTTATAAACCCATGCCTTTTCTTCAGTAAATGTTTAGTATTTACTTTCTCTGTGTTCATTTCCTAGTAAGTATTAATGGAAACTAAAGCAATGAATGCCAAGCATGCCTGAAGGTATAGCTACGTATTAGAGGTGTGCAGTGGACGTAGTGGGAAATGTGGGAACGTAACTGATGGACAGCATTTTTTCACATTTTTTTTTCTGAAAAAGCTCTAAGCGGGACACCACCACTAAGGTTACAATAAAGGATGGGAGAAAATCTTCACAAGACACCTGGGGTATTGTCCCGCTGCAGAAGAGCAGCCTGAGGAAATAGCCAAAGTATCCAGATTAAAGCTATATGTATATGTGTATATGTACATAAATGAATGGTTATGGCTGTAGGTATGTTATATATGATATATATTAATGATATATTACATATGCATATGACATATAGTGAACTGATGTAATACGGATGTAGAATTAACTGAATGCATGGCCCTGAAGACTGAGTAGTTTGGGCTGGAGCTTTGGACTGGAAATACGCTCACTGTGTGTCAAATAATTAGTGAATTAAAATATGAATGGTAGAAGACAGCTTATGAGAAAATGCGTGGTGCGGTGTGACAAGGAACTGATGAAATGCTTATAAAGCAGAGCTCTAGCTTATATTTGAGCTCCTGAAGCTCGGACATCAGTGTGCTGCTTGGTCACAGCACACGGGCTTGCCTACAGGACACCTGTGTGACAAATGCAGTGTCTAATCAAGCTGGGCAGAAGCAGTCCCGTTCCTCACAGGGTTGGGAGCTGACTCCGAAGCAGAGAGCTGTGGGCAGCGGTTGCTCTCTGGGTGTGCGGGGTGGGGTGATGCTGCCAGGCTTTCTGCCCAGCTGGGTACCAGGGGTGGGCAGGAGAAAAGGCAGACCCCGGGAGGAGCAGCTGGACACCGGTGTGATGGTCAACTTCTCCATGAGGCCCAAGGTCAAGATGACCCCCATTTCTGTCTGTTCACTGTCCAAATGCATGGAGGTTCACACCAAGAGAAAATTTGAAAGGTTTTCAAGAAACCATCTGAAGCCTGTGCATTGTTGTTTACTACAGAACAGCTTCAGGCCATTCCCTGGCTGAGGTTTTTCTTTATAGAGAATGAGTCAGCCAGAAAATCTGTTTCAAACTGAAGTAAGTAGAAGAAATCTTAAGACAAATTGCTCATAAGAAGAAATTGCTTGCAATAGATCACACTCGCTCCTGTGTTGCACACTAAACAAGAAATTAGTCATCTACCTGCTTATGTAACCGTGAAACAAAACGCCCTTGATATGAGAGGAATGGGACATGGCAAATGCAGTTCCACTTTTTAAAAGGGATTTGGGGAAGTACAGACCATTGAGTTTAGCGTCTCTATCAGGCGAATGTATAGAAGCTATACCAAAGAATGTAATTGATAGAAATATGGAAAAAATATGGTAAAATAGTGATGAGTCATGATGAATTTATAGAGGGGAAAGTGCTTCACTGGCGAAGCAGAGAGGCTGGCGGTCCCCAGCGAGTGAGGGCAGGGATCCATCTGGGTCCCAGGAGGCAGAGCGGAGCGCCTGGCTGGGGAGCGGCATGGCCGGGGCTGAGCCCTGTCCCCTCCTCCTGGCCGGGCTGCTGCTCCCGGAGCTGTGCTCACCGCCTGCTTCGCAAGAGCGATGGGTGGCAGCACCCCGGGGTGCCCCGGCTGTGCTGCGGGGGGGAGGCACGAGGGGATGCGACGGGGTGCGAGGGGTGATGCCCCCCTGCCTGCAGCTCTCAGCACCCAGTCACTGGGCAGGGAGAAACCGGTGACTCCAGACCAAACTGACTCAGGTGAGATTTGAAAATGAGCCATGAATTTTGAAAGGAGCTTTTCAGAGAAGGAGTTGAAAACTGCATTTTACTTCCCCATTCTCGGTTGAGTTTAAGTAGTATCTCGTCCCAGTTACTGCTGCATGTGAGGTAAACCCCAACAGGGCTTCTCAGAGAATGTAACTAGTAGACCAGAGTTAATAGCGCAATTAGTGGATGGATGATGTTCTCTAGCATGCAAAAAGGCCTCAAATTTAAAACAAGCCTTTTCTTTTTGTTCTTTGAATGCCATTGGCCTTTCTCTGATGTTGTCCTTCCTTTAGAGAGCTGTGCTTACAAACGTGGATGAAGACAGCTGAGCGCTGCTGCCTTCTACCTGGTGAGCCAGGCTTGTGTTTTGAAAGCACACCACAAATCTTTGTTGGCCAAAGGCTAAGAAAGCACAGCTAGCACAAGCTGGTACTGCAAAGTGGTGATTACAAGCGGTTCTAAGCTCAACTGACAGCTGTGGGCAAAGGGAACCCCCACCTGGTAACTACCCCAGTTTTCTGCTTCTAATCCCCTGGCCCAGTCCTCTTTTCTCCCGGCACACGTGGTCTTTTCCCGGAATCCCTTTGGGGTTATTGTCCCCACACATATGCTCCTGGGAATTGGCGTTTAGTTCTGGCTTTCCGTTCCCGTGGGCAGCGTGCCTGTGTTTTGCACAGCACAAACACCACAGGCTGCCCCGGTAACAGCGGCTGTGGACCCAGCTGCCTTGGAGCACACGTGGGAGCCTCCTGGCCAGACACAGGCTTGGTCTCTCCTTTGCATGGCTGGAGGGGGTGGGCGCCTCTCGCTCAGCCCGCAGGCCTGGCCCCAAGCCCGGCCGTGTGTGGGCTTTTTGCACCCCACAGGGTCGGGACTGCCCAGCAGACCTGCAAACTGTGGCCCCTGAGCTTGCCTTTTCTTCTTACCACCATCCCAGCTGGTGATAATTGTGACCTTATCTTATAAAGCTGTTGAGGTACATGAGATGGAAGAGTTAACTGCTGAGCCTGGACTGCCAGATAACAATCATGAGAAGGGACATGAGCAGGGACCCCTAAGGATAAGATGGACCCAAAGTTCAGGCTGCCCAGGGGAGTGGTGGAATCACCATCCCCGGAGGTATTTAAAAGACAGATAGATGTGGTGCTGAGGGACATGGTTTAGTGGTGGTTTTGGCAATGCTAGGTTAATGGTTGGTCTCCATGATCTTAAAGGTCCCTTCCAACCTGGACGATTCTATGATTCTTCAGCTGTTGGGTTATTAAAGTCAGCTAATCCAGTACAGATAGAAATGAAGGGAGACAAACCTTCCTCCTTAAAACAATACCCATTATCTCAGGAAGCAAGGGAAGGTGTAAGACCAATAATTGAAGATTTTCTGCAAAAAGGGATTTTAATTCCTTGTGAGTATCCCTGTAATACTCCTATCTTGAAAGTTAAAATACTCTAAACTAGGCCTGGATGAAAAAACAGTTTATAGATTTGTCCAAGCAATAAATAAATGAGTAACTGTACCGCATCCAGTAGTTCCTGATCCTTCAACAATTATAACCATGATTCCGGCTAATGCAAAGTGTTTTACAGCAACTGATTTGTGTGCAGCTTTTTTCATATTCCAGTGCATCTGGAATCTCAGTATATTTTTGCCTTCACCTGGGAAAGGAAACAGTTACCATGAACTCAATTACAATGTACCTGGTGGTTGTGTCGTAAAAGTGTGGTCCAGACAAAAGAAATTTAGAGCTATCATTCCGGAGGTTCAGCTGTGCCTAATATACACTTGTGCTTGATTATCATCCTACTTCAAAGTTTTTGTCCATGCACAGTCCAATCACCGATTGCCCCCCTTTCCTGCTTGGTGCAGCCTGAGATTATTGCCCTGTGCCCTTGCGAGCCATCGAGCTCTACCCCTAGTCGCGTGCCCCACGACGCGGTGATGGTGCAAACTCAACCAAGCAGTCCTCTGTGGTCCATCAGCCAGAGGAGCTCTGGAGTGGCCGGAGGTCAGGGGCATCCAGCACTTCGCAGCTGCTGATACAGAGCGCACAGCCCCACACCAGGACCCAGAGGGGGCTATGAGGAGCCGAGTGTGCTGCTCCGAGGCCACAGGCTGTGCCGGGGGTGGATGTCCGTGCTAGGAGCGCCCAGGCCCAGACTGGTCAGATCCCAAAGGGACATCTTCCCCCAGTGGTACTAAAAGTCTGTGCTAGTAAGAAATCATCACCTGTGATATATTCAGGAATCTGGTAATCCACTCTCAAGCAGTAAACAGTAAAGTTTTCTAGTTGCAAAGGTTAGAAAAGTTTCTTGAGACAGTTCCCTCCTATCCTGGTTTCAGCTGGGAAACAATTTACTTTCTAGTGATTGCTGTGACAGGAATGTCAATAGTACCTATTGTTTTTAGTTGTTGCCAAGTGATATCTACACTATTCAAGGACTTGGAGGGGGCTGAAGGGAGGGGATGAGCTGCCAGCTGGGCTTAAACCACACCACCTCCCCTCCCCTGACTCCCCAGTGTGTTAATATTCATCATTTGATTCTTGGGGTAACAACACGGATTCCTGTGAATTAGGGTTACCTGGGCCCTGGCACCTGTAAGATCCATACCCAGCGCTCACTCTGCCAACCCCGGGGGTTACAGGCAGAGCAGAGGGTTGACAGCCCCCAGCCCTGGGGCTGCCCACCCCCTCTTCTTGTTTCCAGCGGGGCTTCACACCGGTCAGAGAAGGCAGGACCTGTGTCCCAGCACCCCTCTTTTGCCCCTTCCCCTGTGCGTCTCTACGCAAGCCCCCGGGTAAGGCATTGGTTTGCTGGGAATGGCTCCTCCCGAGTCACCGGCCCCGGCTGCTTTTGCAGCTGTAATGCCCTATGGCTCCTTCCCTTCCCCTCAGCTGGGCAGCCACCACGCTGCCGCAGCGAGAAGAGAACGTCCCCCACCGCCTTCCCCAGCGCGGGGGCTAGCGGCGCCCTCAAAGCAAACAGGGCAGCCACCAATACCCCTTTTTTCACGCCAAGGGGGAAAGGCTCCCCGAGGGAACTCACCGAGCCGCGTAGATACCTGCCTTGCCATGTGGCAAGTTCCCCTACGTCCTGGCAAGCCTCACCTATATTTTTCCAAAGCATTACTTTGTCACCCCAGTCCCAGGGTGAGGGACAGAGTCCCCACAGCCACCGGGCTAGCAGCAGGTTTGGCGAGGTGGCTCCTGAGCACGTCAGTTGCCGAGCGTTTGAATGGACACCGCCTGCCCCGAGGTCCCCGCGTGCAGCAGCCATGTGCCAGCCACCTTCCTCCTGGCGTCTCTCCCAAATTTCGCAACTTCATTTGTCCGAAAACAGAGGTGTGCTGGGCTGCCCCCAGGGACCCCTGTGCTTCGTTAATCACTGGTGGCTGGTAGCGATGCTGCTGCCGTACTCATCCTCCAAACCCTCTGCCCTCCTCAGCACCCAAGTCCCAGTGGCACTCATCCCACCGCTCACTCCCGTGGCGAGCGGCTCAGGCCTCAGCAGCTCCACCCACGGGGGGGCTCTGTGCACCACCCCCTCCCCACTGCTGCGGGGACCCCTGTACTGCTGCACATGCACTTGCCTTTGCATGAGATGGAAACACTCCCACGTCTGCTGCAAGCATGCCCGTAACCACTGCACACAACATAACTCCGGCTGAGCCTGTCCTTTCCCTGCCCCTTCCTTTTGGAGACAAGGGAATATTTCAGTAGGGGTAGGACACATGGATAACTTCTCACAGCTCCCCGGGGGGGGGCAGCTGGGCCAAAACCCGTGTGATGCCCACCCACAGTTGCGCATGGGTCCAGCCAGGCACACCAGCACTCTTTTCCCCACTGTCCTTTTTCCAGAAAGGCATTCCCAGCCGGGATCCTGCCACCAACACCAAATATAAAGCGCAGGGGCTGCTGCTCGTTAGGGATCCCAGTGAGAAAGGCACTTGGACTCTGTAAGGTATTGATTAAAATACCTTTAAATTAAAAGACCTGGAGATAACAGGAGAAAGAAAAAAATAGTACAATCTTATGTCCCTTTGGATGTTGGGAACCCCGAGTGGTGCAGCAACGCATGGACCTCCAGCCAGGGCACGGCACAGGGCGCAGGTTCACCGGCATTGTAGTCTTTAGGGTTTTTATAGAGTTGTCCTTGAAGTAAAGAACTCTGTTCATCATTTCTGCAGTTAAGCAAAAGGCTGTTTAATGAAACAACGCTGCTTCACTTCAAGATAAAGACAAGGACAGGCCAGTGGCGTCACTGCCAGGTGCCGAGTGGGAGCTGCCCACAGGCTTCTGCGGGGCAATTAGCTGTCGAAGCCCATCCTGCAGCCAGGGGCTGCATGCAGCCTGAAGACCGAGCTCCCCCCGCAGCGCACACAGCCCGGCCAGGCTGTGCCCCTCGGGTCAGCGCTTGCCTGGGTCACCAGCCCCTCAATGCCTCGATCCTGTCAGGATCAACGCGGGCGCTGGGGACGGGGATCTTCCAGCGTGCTCCAGGAGCAGTCCTGCTGTGGCTCAGCTTTGGTGAGGGAACCCTGAGTGGGCAGGGAAGGAAGAGACAGAGATCTTAACTTTTTTTATACATAAACACAGGTAACATGACAACGGTAAGGTGCACAAACCCTGCAATAAGACACGGAGAATCCAAGCAGGGCAAACCGCATGGAGCCGAGGAGGCAGCGCACAGGCAGCAGCGGGCGGCCCTGGGGCCATTCTCAGTGGTTTTGAAAATCGCAGGTAGAGAGCGCAAAGGAAAGGAGCAGAAGGCGGCTCACCACCCGCTGCTGCAGATGAACTCCGAGTTCCCCTCTCCGCTGCTGTCAAGCTTCATGTAGGAGACTGGCAGGAGTGTTGCACCTCTGATCTAGCAGGCCAGGGGCCGAGGGGACGGTGGGCTCAGCAAGCAGACCGTGCTTTGGGGGATGGGAGACCCGTGAGGCAGCTCTGCATGGTTTTAGTTGCATCATGTGTTGCACGTGTGGTTGTTGGCTCTCTGAGCCTCTGCTTATGCACCGAACGCCCCTTCCACTCAGCCGCCCCAGTCCCTGCTGCGCGTGCAGCAGCCTCACCCGCACCTCTCCAGAGCACTTCTGTCTTTATTAGGCACCAGAGACCCATGGTACCATGAAGGCTCGTGTCTTGCGAGGGCCCTCCTCACCCCTTGGGGGTGGAACAGATTTACAGTAAAAGCACTGAGCAAATCTTTACTGTAAACCCCTCACCCCTCGCTGCTGGCAGCCTCCCGTGTGCGGGGCGCACAGGGCAGAGGTCTGGCTGCAGGACAGGGGGACAGTTTGCGCTGGGATACATGGTGTTCCCTCCGGGGACGGCCATAGAAGGGGACCAACACCTCAGCGGAGGCCGCTGTTTGTTTGGGCCGACATTGTGCCGCTGCACCCAAGAAGGAGCAGCGCAGGTGAACGCTATAGAAGGGGCCTGGAGCCGCGATGCCTGCGGAGCCCCGGTGCCCGCGGAGCCGCCGGTAAGGGACCGGTGAGCCCGGACCGACCCCCCCAGCACCGCGCCCGCCCCAGCGGTTTGCGGAGCTCAGAGGGTACCGAGGACGAGGTGACCGCGACGTCCCCCGCGGGCGTACGCAGCGACAAGCGCTGAACCGGCCGCGCTGCTGCTCTCGGCCCGCGGCGGCGGCACCCCAGACCCTCCCGGCGCCCCCGGGCTGCCACCTCGAGGGAGACCGCGCCTGGCCTGCGGCGAGACCCCCGGCTGACGGGACGGCGGAGGGGCCCCCGCCCCGAGGGCTCAGGCTGGACGAGGCCCGGCGTTGTCCCGCGGGGGCGGCAGCAGCTCCCGGTGCCCTGGGGGGACAGACAGCCCTTCCGCCGTGCCCCGGCCCCGCGTGGGGCCGAGCTGCGCCCTCCCGGGGCCCTGCACGGAGAGCAGGGCGGCGCAGGCGAGGGCCTCCCTAGGGCTGAGAGCGGGCGGAGCGGGGCTGGACGGAGCGGGCAAGCGTCGAGCGGCCCCTTTAAGAGGAAGCGCGCGGCGGCGGCGCCGGGCCCGCCCGCGCATGCGCACAGCCTTCCCCCGCGACTTATTCGGCGCCGCCGCCGGCGGGGGCCGCGTAGCCGGGTGGGAGCTGTGCCGGGGAGGGGCCGCGCGCATGCGCAGAGCGCCGCGGGGCCCGGCCGACTGCCGTGCGCTTTGTGGCGCTGCCGGAAGCGGCGGCGGGGCGCGGGGCCGAGCGGAGCGGGGCAGCGCGGAGCGGCGTCTCCCCTGGGTCGCCTCGGCCGACGCGGGCACCATGGAGCCGGCGGCCTGAGGGCGGAGCGGCCGGCCCTGCCCCGACANCGGAGCGGGCGGGGGGCGCGGTGGTTCTCTCGGGCAGCTGCCGGTGGCCCGGCCGGTGCCGTGGAGCCGCCGCAGGGCGGGCGGGAGCGGGCCTCGGGGGAGCCCCTCGCCACGGCCCGCGGCCCCGGCGTCCTTCTTGGCCTGTGCCCTCGCCCCGGCCCCGGGGACCGGTTTGCAGACGCGTTTCGGGTCGCCGAAACGAGCGTGCGATGTCACCGGCGGCCGGTGAGCTCCCTCCCCCTGCCTGCCGCCTCCCGCGGGCAGGAGCGCGGTCCCGAGGGGGAGAGAAGTTTCTGCGGCTGTTTCCCTTTCTTACAGACAATCTGGTGGTGCCTTGTGCCCCTGGCTGCAGGCCGCCTGGGCTTTGCCGTGGTTCTGCTTTCCTTTGCCTATTTTTCGTCGCATTTGATCTTCAGGGTCTGCGGGCAGTAGATCAGATTTCTTTGGGAAAGCGGTGAAGAGCAGCAAAAGCGTAGCAAGGCTCGCTCCCCGGGCTAAGGGACCATCGGCTTCAGGAGATCCCTTCCTGGTTGTGCAGTTTGTAGAGTTGCACAAGGAACTGGATTGAGGAAGATAGGCAAATATGAAATAAGCTACTGAGTAAAAATTATGCTCAGTCTGGGTGAGGGAAATGCACCGTTTTGCAATGGAGTTCATTACATGGTTTTTGGCACAAGTGAGGGATATGAAAGCTCCTCAAATTCTCAGATGACCTGCCTGGAAGATAATTTTCTCAACCCTGCTTTTAAAGATGAGATGATAGTGAGAAGCAGAGTAGTACTGATGTCTGAGTAATGAAGCTTGAAAGCAGAGTAATAGCCAAAACATACAAAATTGACTGATGTTTCTGCTTTTTTATGGCTCTGTTAATATTCAGATATTACAGTGTGCATTTTCTAGGCAGCCGCCTTCTCGGTGGCAGGTGCCCTGCTTCCCTCGTTGGGAAGGCTGGTGTCCCGTGGTGCTCTCGGGAACCACAATGGCAATGGGGTGTTGGAGACAGTGAGGAGGGAGTGCTGGGGAGAGCGAGACTGAGTCCTGTGGCTTAAATGGCACCTTACGTTTGAGACCCAGCCTTCCCTGTGTCAGATTAGTATATTAACTTCTGCTACAGTTAGGTGATAAAATCAGACAAATTCATCTTCCCTGGGCAAGGGGAGCTGTGATTCTCCTCTGTTCTACTCAGTAGCGCTGGGGCTGACTGGCCTGGGAAAGGATGACACGAGTTCCTGTTTTTTCTGTACCTGATCTCTTCCTGCTTTGAATCTAGACTTTTTTTTTTTCTCATTTAATAGTAATCCTGACATGAATCTCTGTTTATTCTTTAACAAAACACTGACTCAACAAAATACCAACTCTCTGCTAGTGTTTCTCTCAGATGGGTTTCCTGTTTGGCTCTTGCCGTTTTTTATTTTTGCTGGCTATCTGCTCTGCCTGTCGTCTTTTACACACGGTGCATGTCTAGGGCGCTGCTTCCATCCTGGTGGGCTTAATATGAGAGGTGCTGCATTAGTCTGGGCAAGATCTAAGTCACTCTCTCCAGCATAAACTCGGAGGGCAGAGGGGCAGCAGCATCAAGGTGGGGCAAGTGGGCACGTGGTGGTTGTCCGTGCTCAGGATGTCATAGACCTCAGCTGGCTTGAAAAATTGCTCATAAAACTCTTCGGTATGTGATCCAGGGAAGACGGGTGGTGGCAAGACAGCTTTCTGGCAGTAACTGTCACCTCTAGAGAGCAGATGTTGGTATTATTGGTGTAGTAGGGGTCGTGTTAGAGAGAGGGATTACTTATTCTCTGTGTAATAGTTATAAAGTGTATCTAATATCACAGAACTTTATGGTGTTGACCCTTTATGTTGATGCTTCTCTGGTTTAGGCTCTATTAGGTCTTCAGTCTTCCTTGCGCATCTCTCTGCTGATGGTCTTTGCATCTACTGTAATAACAATAATTGCCTCCACTCTGCTTTTTTTGGTTCTGATAAAACTGAAGAAGCACCCATTTTTGGGACAGCTTGTCTTTGTGCTTGAAATCCTTTTGCATTGTAGGCAAATGTTTCATTTTACATATGAAGCTGCTGAGCAGGAAGGGGTAAATGTTCACGTTTACCCCCAACCCTCCCGTCACTCAGCACACACTTTCTGAGGAACTGCTTCATCTACCAATATTGCTTCCCTGACCTCTCCCCTGCACGTGCTCCAAAAACCCCCACCTCCTGCGTATTCCTTCAAAGTAATTGCAGAATGTGGGTCTGTTATTCAGTTAGGTAGTTCTCACTGTCAAACTTTACTGATCCAGGAGTTTAAATATTTTGGCTGTAGCTGTTCATGTTAAGTCTTTGGGGACTGAAAATAGAACTTAAATATCTTTGTTTTTAGGGTTTGATGGGCTCATTAGTAGGTTTTTTCATGCTCACCAACTTCTACAGTGTTTATGAACTTTGTGTCTTTGGTCTTAAATGCTGAAACATCCATTTTCAGTGGTTTATATGGTGATAGCTACTAAAATTCCTAAGCTGAAATGCATGTGGAGGGAATATATTAAAACCCAAATTATTTACCACACTGAGGAATATTGGAATTATGCTCAAGTTCATAGTAGAAGGTAAATATTTTAACTTGCCATCTCTCAGTTGTTCTGCCAGTATTAATGCTGACAATTTCTTTCCATATCTGTGTGTGAGCACCTGGGGATGTTTCATTCAGTGTGGCCTCCGGGAACGTAAACGTGACCCCTTTACAAACTTGAGAGTATATGAAACTGCTTGGTAAACTTCAGGTTTTTATTTGTTCTTCTTCCTACCCCTTCTCTTAAGTTGTCTGTCATTCTGAGAGTCCTTAGTGATTTGAACCTCAGTAAGACATGTGTTTATGACAAATACCTGGTCTAGTGGGAGGTGTCCCTGCCTATGGCAGGGGGGTTGGAACTCGATGATCTTCAAGGTCCTTTCCAACCTAAACCATTCTATGATTCTATGATTCTATGAAATACGAATATTCAGCTGTATGAAACTTAAAAGATGTTATTTGGGCCAGTGAGAGTGCTTTTTTGAAGCTGAAATGCAGAAGCGTTGCACAAACAGAAGTAAAAATCAGGGTATGCTCTTTGCATGGTGTGACAGTCACATCTCTTGATTTTGTTTTTTTTTTTTCCCAATTTGCTGTTGCTGTTTAAGTAATTTGTGATAAATACAGCCTCTTCTGAGGGAGAGAGTCCTGCTTCTGTGAAGCATTAGTTGCTTTTTGTCTAAAGCAAGTTATAAAACTGTCATCATGTTGAATCTGTCGAAAGAGAGCATCATAACAGATACAATTGTGTGGGGAGGCTTCCCAGCCTTTTTTAACTGATATCCAGTTATAAGAAGCTGCACAGTAGATGGGTTTAGCTATACCCCAATCCTAACAGATGGTGGCAATTTCCAATTCAAATGGCAGTTGAAGTGGAGTCTTAAATGAAAAGTTACTTCTAGTCCTCGCAAATAAAAACTTCTTACTGCTACATGTAGAAGGTGAATAAATCAATACCCTAGGATTTTACATCTGAATCAATTACTTGTTTCAGTATTCCTCGTATATGGATAAGACTGACAGAAAATTTCTTTTATGGCAAGACCAAAGGAAGTCTTGAATATTAAGATACAGATTTGGTCATTAAATTTATGTATGAAGGTCAGGCAGCAGACTGGGTGTGTGTGGCACCAGCGGTTTTGGTTTCCCTGTCCTGCTGCTGAACCTCTCTTAAACATGGCATTTTATATCTGTCCCGTATCTCTTCCAAATGCTGCTCCTCTCAGAAATGTGGAAGGGTCACCCAAAAGAGCTTTGCATCTGTGCACGCGTGGCAGGGAGCTTCACGAAGGCAGGTGGTTGTGTCCTCCCGTTGCCTGGCCCTACTGCAATGAGGGGTTTCCAAAATGCAGTAGGATCTGGGAATCCTTGTCCGTTCTGATGACTTTTGTCTTCTAGATGAGAAAGCCCCTGAATAGGTACTGCCTCCAACTTGCTTGTGCTGTGCAACACTTCCATGCTTCTGGGAACCCTGTTCTGGTATAAGGGCAGCCACGTGCACGCTGATAAGGTCCTGCCATGAGCTGTTAGCTGCCAGTCCTTCAGCTGGGCTGCAGCGACAGAAAGTGTGTGCTGCTTTATCAGTCGAAATCAGTTTATTTAAACCAGCGCTCCTCAAATGGGGTTACGTGCTTCTGTAATGAACTTGAGTGTCAAAGGGGAGGGACGGAGAGTGCCTTTGCCCGCTCCGTGTGGTGAGCGGCACAGCCGGGGGCCGGGGAAGGGCCGTGCTGCTCTGGGGCAGAGGCAGTGCTGCGGGCCTGAGGGAGGACGGGGAAATCTTGCAAAGCGGATGATATTTCACTTCTGCCCCTCTTTCTTCCGCTCCAGACACAAGCTGGAGACGGAGGCAGTGCTCAGGTGGGACAGAAAGATGAAGAGGCCCTGTGGGTACAGGATATGAAAGGAAAGATTAGCAGTAGGGAAACCTATGTAACGATGTTAAGCAGTGACTGAAGCCATCACTAAGGATTGTGGGGCGTGTTCATTTTGGGTTTTTTGTTTTGTGTTTTTTGTTTGTTTTTTCTTGTGACTTCTCAGTGTCCCAAGAGCTAGTGTCTTGGAATTGTTGTTTTCCTCTAAGCCAAAGGGTTTTGACCGCAGTGGCATGCACATTCCCCCTGCCACGGCCCCCAGAGGGGAGAAAATGCTTAAAGGATGGAGAGGATATGCTTCCTGCAGGCTGTGCCTGCTCTGATTAATTTGCTCTCAGATGAGCACACGTGATCGCTGCCTCAAACCAGGAAGGACGTAGTTTGGAAAACCAGGATCTTGCTGCCTTGCCTTCCCTCCTCGCTTGGAGGGAATCAGTAGGCTTTTTATGTAGATTTTGGGTGTAAAGGAACGCTCAGGGAGTTGGCTAAATAGGCAGACCTGTTTAAATGGTGGCTTGTCACTAGAAAGGTGTGTTTCCAGGCCTGGCTTCTTGTTTGATTTTGGGCCAAGGAATGTCTAAGGAAGGCATTGAAAGCATCTCTGTATAACTAACTGGCTTCCAACATGTGCTAGCTAAGTGTAGTTGGCAAATGGTCCTTGGGGTGCCATTTGTGACAGCTTTGAGCTGATCTAAGCTGTGGCTGTTGAACACTCCTTGATTTCTCCCGTGCTAACCCTGTTTTCCTTGGTTTATTGTTCAGGTGGTTGGCTGGCTCAGATAACTGATAGAAGACTGCCGATGTTGGTGGGAGAGGAGGAAAGTAGGAGATAGCGCAGTCCCAATTCTGATGGCTTAGGCTGCCCTGGTACCACCTGCTTAAGCGGCAGTTCTGATGTTGCTGTGGGTACAAAGGCCTGTTACTGCCAGAAGGGGTGCTCCTGCCACCGCTCCCGGCCATGTGTCCTCACTGCTCCTTTGTGCTGGCACAGATGTTCACCTCACCTGAGTTAGATCAGATCTTGATCCAGCTAAAAACTGTCTCAGCAGACAGCCCTTTGTGCTGGCTGAGGTTTCCAAATGTTTTGATGTGTAGGTTAAAACTGGCAGCGCATGGCAGATCTCCTTGAGCCGCCCGGCGAGACTGGGTGGCAGTCCCGTGACTAGCTGCTGGCCCCGTCACACGCCGTGCCTCCCCGCTGCCCGGCGCTGCTCGCCCTGGCCAGGCGCCCGAGCTCGTGTCTGTACGGCAGGTGGGTGCTGTGTGTGTGCTGGGGGTGCTCGTGGGGCAGAAGGGCATACGCTGCCGTGCTTCGGGGCAGACGCTGGCTGAGAGTGACTGTGGAAGCATAGCTTAACTTTTGCTGCTTTGAATCCGCCTCTCTTGGCTGTGGTTTCACAACAATGCCAAAAAAAAAAAAGAACAACCCCAAACCCACCACTGCAAAAACTTGTCAGCTTGGCTCCCTGAGCTGGGTCAGCCTGCAAAAAGGGAAAATGCACAACTGCAGTTGTGCTGGAAGCATTGTTGAAAGGAGAACTCGGTTTCTCCTGTCTGGTTTTGAGAGAGCTACCTGGGAAATTTTCTAGTGGCTTTTCTATCCTGAACCTTTGGGACAAATCCAGATTAGGGAGTGACTGTGTGTATTGACTCCACAAGGACTGGGAATGCACCAGGGCATACCCTAATGCTCTAGGTTTGGTACCAGTATGCGATGTTATAATGAAGCTATAAAGTGGTACTGGGTTTAAGTTAGTGATCCACCAAGGCTCAGTCAGTCCTGAAATCACTTCAGATAAAGTGCGCTCTTCATCATCAGTCAATCCAATTTTTCAACTACCAGTTTTGAGTAGTGTGTGCTGCAGGAAAAATACTTTATGAATGTAAAAAGAGGCTGAAATTTGTCTTCTGACATGACTAAGATTTTCCTGAAAGTTCCCTGGTATGTATTTTTAACTACTATTGAGCTCAAAAAGGGGACAAGGTATGAATTGGAGCCATTCCTGATGTTGAACAAAATACTTGTAGAGCTATTCTCAATGTAGCCAAAGATGTCATGTAAGTAAGAGCATCTTTCCTGCAAAGATGGCACAAGCAGAAGTTGTGTGAGGTGAAGTTGTTTCTCAAGTTTGTGTCTCAAATGTGCTGCCTGTCCCTCACTGAAATGTTTTTTGGTTTGTTTTTTTTTTTTTTTAAAAAAAAAGCTCACAGCTATATTAAAAAAAACCCAAACATTAATGTTGAAAAACAGCTGTTGGAATCTCTTCTATGCCTTCAAATATACGACATGGACATATGCGTCTTGAATTCACAAGGTTTGGTAACTCATGTCGTAGACATTTCTACTAATTATGTCTTTTTTTTCTTCCTTGCCCCGCAGGTGTTATTTGGATTGTAGCATAGAGGCACTATGTACTCAGAGTGGAGATCCTTGCATCTTGTCATTCAAAATGATCAGGGTAATACCAGTGTCCTTCACAGCTATCCAGAAAACGTGGGGAGAGAAGTGGCAAATGCAGTGGTGCGTCCTCTTGGACAAGCTTTAATTACATCATCCGTTGGAAGTGAGAGTTTACTAAAAACAGACAAAGAAGTAAGTGCATTTCCTTAGAGATGATAATTTCCTTCATGCTAGAGTGTCAACTCCGTGGTTTTCTGTAGCATCTTGTATTTTTCTCTCCTTAATAATCGAAGTTTTATGAAGTGTGCCATATTTTTAGGTTAGTCATCTGCATAAGGGTTCTGTTAACAGCTAGTTCATAGCAACAGTGTACTTCGTGACCTAGTAGTAAGTGTTTATCTGAGGTACTGTACCAGGAAGTTCAGGCTAAAGCAAAAAAACAACAAACAGCCAGACCACAAAACCAAAAAAAAAAAAACCAACCAAGGAATTGAGCATTTAACACATAAAGCCTTTCTAATTACTTTCACTGTGAAGCAACAGTATGTGACTTTTAAAAGAAGTCTTTGTATAGTACAAGTATTTATTGGCATTCAAAAATCTTCCATTACATCAGCTCTTGTGTGTTCTGAAGAGTTCTCTCTACAGGTTAGACTAAAGAGATTCAAGGTTTAGAGTGATTTGCCATCAAATCATGATGGCAAATCATAATCTTCATCATGTCATGGTATGCAAATTAATGTATTTTGGGGTTGTTCAGCATGGAGAAGAGAAGGCTCTGGGGAAACCTTAGAGCCCCTTCCAGAGCCTAAAGGGCTCCAGGAAAGCTGGGGAGGGACTCTGGATCAGGGAGGGGAGCGATGGGACGAGGGGAAACAGTTTTAAGCTGAAAGAGGGGAGATTTAGATTAGATAGTAGGAAGAAATTCTTTGCTGTGAGGGCGATGAGCCCCTGGCGCAGGTTGCCCAGAGAAGCTGTGGCTGCCCCATCCCTGGAGGTGTTCAAGGCCAGGTTGGACGGGGCTTGGAGCAACCTGGGCTGGTGGGAGGTGTCCCTGCCCAGGGCGGCTGCGTGGGAACGAGATGATCTTTGAGGTCCCTTCCAACTCTAACCATTCTGTGATTCTATGACTCGGTGTTTTCTTGCAGTATATGTTAAACAGAATTGGCCGTACCACATAACTACTGTTATTTTGAGTGAGAAGCAACGTGCTCTGAACATTGTTTACTTGCTGATATTTATTTTTAATAACTTTTGCTTTGTGTTTGGTTAGGTAAAATGGACTATGGAGGTGGTTTGTTATGGACTGACCCTCCCTCTGGATGGCGATACTGTGAAATACTGTGTCGACGTATATACAGATTGGATTATGGCTCTTGTATTACCTAAGGACTCCATTCCTTTACCGGTTATTAAGGAACCAAACCTTTATGTTCAAAGCATTCTCAAACATCTCCAAAATCTCTTTGTACCGAGGTGAGTGTTAGGGCTGGGACACTCGGGAGGCTCAGGAATTCAAAGCTGTAGTCAGCAGGTAACCTCTCAAAGAGGCCTGATGAGCCATGAAGGCTCTTGATTACACTAAGACTGCTGTCGTTTCAAAGTTAGGAGGAACGTGTCTCTCCAAACCTGTTTTGTAATTTTCAGTAGCAAACTGAGTTGTTGTTGCTGTGTTTAGGTAATTAGAATTACAGGTCGTTTGGAGACTTGAATGTTTACTGTTTAAAGAGCCTCAGGAACCATTTCTATTAGATGACTGGAGGTGTGGGGGGAACGGTTAAATAGCGTCACTGTGTGACCACGTGCTTGGTATTGTGTAAAAACAAGATAAGGAAGAGCAGAGCATGGCAATCCCATGCTTTGTTTACTCAAGACTTGACCCCATTTCTGATGTGCTGGAGGATCTTGCAGTAAGTGCCTGCTTTGTGCCTGCAGCTCGCTGCCTGTTAAATGGGCATAATTATGCTGACCGTCTTTCGCTGGTAGTTTTGAAAGAATCCTGTGGAGGAGTGCTTGCTGTCTGACAACCTGGTGTTACATGGGGCATCCTTGGATGGTAATGTTGAGATACACATGCTTCTAGGTCTTGGGCAACATTGTATTGTCAGAGTGCTCAAACTTCATACTTTGTTTATAGTTTATGACAAGTTTACTTGCTGCTATTGCACCCACGTGTTGGACAAGTGAGAGGAGGTTAATTAATGGCGCCCTGTGAAACAGTACTTAAATGTTAGCTACCTGAAATTACTTCAGATCAATGTTTAGTATACATCTGTAAGTACCAGATCATCTGATATTATCAGTGTTAGTAACATATCACTACAAGTGGCCTTCAAAGTGCTCTGCCATGCTTGGATCACTTAACTTTACCTGAAGATTTTGTTAATAAAGGGCTTTGAATAGTAACTCATACAAATCCAGACAAGGAGTTCATTGCTATTTATTGATTGCTTCAAGGTCTACCACCTAACCTTAGTTGTTACAGCTTTTAACCTGTAGTGTAAGAGGCATTTTAATTCCTGTTAAAGGATGGTCAGGGCAACGGCACAAATCTGAGGAAAGCATGCTTCTGGATTAGACTTCTGCAGAAGGTTGTCTCTAAGCTTTAATATGTGCAGAATAGTGTCTGTTGTCAGGGAACCTTTATTCCCTTGGCACAGTAGAGAATGAATTCATTCACTAGTCCATTAAATAGTTCTTGCTATGATCCCTTGACTGCGTTCACACCAGGGGCCCTGGTAGCAGGCAGTTCAGTAGTCTTGTTCCTCGCATGCTGTTGGCACAAGTTGCCATTCCACCCTTCTCTCCCAACTTCATTGATTGAGCTGGGTGCAGGGTGGTAGACTGCGTGTGATGGCTGTTGGACAAAATAATTAACAGCCAGAGACAGGGAGGGATACAAAATCATTACTTTAAACAGTTCCCCCCCCATCCCTGGTGTAACTATTCTATTGTTTTTGTTTCAAAAGCCTCTGAGATGTATCTGAAACACTGTTTTTTCGTGGCAGCTGCTGTCAACACTTGATGTTCAAGTCCCTACTCTGTTTTCAAGAAAAAGAACTTAAAGTTCAGGTGTTGTCCTCCAGGGAGCTGTGTTCAGAATTCACTCCAGCAACAGGAAGGCATTCTATAATGGAAATTAAATGCAGAACTGAGTTGTGCACACCTTGCTTGAATGAAAGCAAAGGCTCATATACTTATGTGCCTGTGGAGGGGAAGAGAAGAAGAATTTCTGGTTTTACCCAATTGATGCAGGTTGCTGGTGCTGGGCTTCTGCAGAATACTTACCTAGGAGTTCTTGTAGCAACCTGCATTGAAATATCTCCTGGAAAATCTCCTGTTCTTGTATTGAAACTACTAAGCCTTTATTGTAAGCCAATGTCCTATGGAGGGTTGTGATTAAAATAGCTTCCTTCCTCATCCTGGTTTCCTGGAAACGGTGTAGCTGTTGGTTTGGCTGCCTTAAAAGTGGTGGCCCGACTTGTGGTGAGGGTTTCAGACCCTGAGGAGGATGTAGAGTTGAGGTGTGAAGTGCAGCAGCCTTAAGTGAGCAATTCAACTTAAATAGCATCTCAGGAACATGTATACACCAAATATAAAGCAGGTGCATATAAGTCATTCTAATTTGAGTGCTCAGCTGAACCAAATGTTTACATGCACAGTCCTTGAAATAGTGCTGAAAAATCAGAACAGTGAAAGATGGCTGAGTCAAGTTGCCTTTCTTGTCTGCCAGACTGACTAGAGAGAGGGTACTTGCATCCTTCCCTCCAGCACTGACCTTCTGTCCAGCCCGATGAAATGAATACTTCTTTTCTTGACATATTTGAGCAGTCCCCAGGCTTTCTGTCTCTAGCAACCCTACAATATTCAGGAAGCCTTGCAGGTTCCTTAAGCAGTAGTGGTGGTTAGTCAGATGAAGTTTCAGTGCCCCAGACTCTTGTTGGAAGCACGGAAAGAAAATATGAGAACTCTCTCCCCCTGCCTTCCCTCCCCAGGAGATTGAGGTGTAGATACCAGGGTCTTCTGTGCAACTCAAATGTCTGGAATTGCTTGAGAGACCATGGAACATGTGATTCTCCAAATGTAATAGACGCTCTTTTTTGTAATAACTTCTGCTTCTCGTATGAAATCATGGGAACAACTCTTGTTGCAAAGGAGTGTGGGAACCAAAATGCCAGATTCTGTAGAAATCGAGACATGAGTCTGCCAAATCCTGCAACTGTTTGCTGTTCGGTTGATACTGTGGACAAGAGGAACTGGTATAGTTGCCTTTACTAGATTAGCTAAGAAGTACCCCATTAGTCATCTTGGATATGGAGCTTCTACATGTAAGCCCCCTTTTTATAGGTTCCCTAAATTATTAGGGAAACAATTCTTGAAACAGGCTTTGACGTGTCAAGCCTATCAAGATTAACAATATCTTTTGATTAAAGTATATGCTCTGTTGTTGCTCTGGGAAAAAGTAGTGCTATAACCAAGGCAGGGCTTACTTGTCCCAAGCTTTGTCGTTCTCCAGAGACTATCAGTTAGGATCTAGCACTGGTGTCGAGCAACCCACTGAAGTACTGAACTGTGACTAGTAGTCTGCAATTTTGCATTAGATATTATCTTGTCTCTTTGTAATCTTGTTTCCAATAATGTAATACAACATTTATTCTGTCAAGATAAGAGTTGATAGTATTTTTAAAGTGTGCCTGTCAATAAGTGATCTCAATGCAAGCTACTATTTTCTAAGAAAAGCAGATCTCTGTCCAGTGGATCAGCATGTTCTTGAGATGCTTACCATGCAACATGACTTGTGGGTTTTACCACATGGGAAGTGTTTGGTAGGAATCTGCTAATGCTACTTAGTCCAGTGGAAGGTAATATTTTTATGATTTTTTTTTTTTTTGGTCATCCCTTCAGTAAGTGGTAGGAGGGGTGAGGAAGCAGTGTGCAAGTTGAAGTATGGCTCTAATTTGTAATCTCTCTCACCCTTTAAACTTTTAGGCTTCTTCAGCTTTGTTTACCAGTGTCCTCAGATGCTGTCCAGAATGTTTCACGTTACTATTTTGTACCCGTTCTGCCTTGTCCAGACTAACTGATGGGAAGAGAGTGTGCTGCTTTGTGCTGCTCCTGCAGCACTTCATGTTGAGTGACTTGGCAGTGACAGCGTGGAACTGTTTGTTCCTATAGGGAAAATGTTGATAATATGAACTTATTCCCTTTCTTCCCTCCTTATCCCATCTTCCTTTAGTCTGATTTTCCTACTTAATAATCCTCTTCTAGATTTTTTTTTTTTCTAAATCCAAGAAATTGGGGGTAAGAGTTGGATCTACATTTGGAAGCAAGAGGAGAACTAGGAAGAATTTAAATTGGTTTGCTAACAATATTTTCCCCTATTTTTGCCAATTTCCTTCTAAATTACGTGTGTAACAATTAGTGATGTTTCAACTACGTTCTCATTGTTTGGCCTAAGATGAATTCCTTTGGGATAACAGGTTGTGCTTGCTGTAGTTCGCTCTGTGTTCACTCTGTGGCAGGGATTTCTGTGTTGTGTAGAGAAGGGTGTTACGGTACATCTTGTGCTTATTAAGGCAGAGTTAGGATGCTTAGAGACAGAGTTAGGGTGCGTAGAAGCATATTATTTCATGTTCTTGGCTCTTGTTCAATAATATTGATATTTCCTCTTGTAATTGCTCAAAGTTCAGATTATTGTACGCATCACTTTATAGTTCTTGTTTAGAGACTCAATTATTGTTTTCTTCTCCTGCAGGCCAGACCCAGGATCTAGTCAGATTAGATTGTGCTTGCAGGTTTTGAAAGCTGTCCAGAAACTGGCTCGCGAATCGACAATTATGGCAAGAGAAACCTGGGAGGTTTTGTTATTATTTCTTCTTCAGATCAATGACACTCTTCTGGCGGCTCCAACTGTGCAAGGTTCGTGTTCAACTTCCATTTGGTTCAATTACTGGAAAAATCTTTGGCTTTGCTTGATGTTGAGCAGGGGGATGGGGGGAAACCTGCTAAAAGCTCTTAGTAGCCACCAAAGCACAATAGCTTGCTCCAAACTCTGCTACGCTACTCTGAAATAAAGCATTGTCAGAAAAGACTGAATGGTTTGGAGCTGAGTTTTCCTGAGTGTGTTTTCTGCAGAACAGTGACTGTAGAGGAGCAGTTCATGGTGAATGGTTTCAGGCAATGTTGTTCCCTATTTGTTTTGCAGAAAACCCTGTGTGTCTTGCTGTTTGGCCTGCCTACTGGAAAATAATATTGTCAGTTTATACCTTTTTTTTTTTTCTACAGACAGAAGGCAATAGAAGAGCCCAAGATGAGTGAATTCCCAGTGTCCCTTAGTGACACACATGTGGCTGGGCTTTATACACTATATTAGGTCTTGTAAAAAGGTTAATTGGCTGTAGGAAGCAGTCAGGAATCACTCTTAAACTAAAATGATGGAAAAACATGAACTTAAGGCTCTTTATGCACTTAAACTGAAATCTCCTTTGGGAGATATTTGAAGTTATTTAGACTGAATACTCACCAAAGGCATGTTTTGTTCCTGTTATAAGGTGGCATTGCTGAGAATCTGGCTGAAAAATTAATTGGTGTGCTGTTTGAGGTGTGGTTACTAGCTTGTACGCGGTGCTTTCCGACACCACCTTACTGGAAAACTGCCAAAGAGATGGTGGCCAACTGGCGACATCACCCTGCAGTAGTTGAGCAGTGGAGCAAGGTCATCTGTGCCCTTACTTCCAGGTAGGAGAAATCCTGTGGCAATAAACGTGTATATGGTGATGATCATGGTTATACGTGGTTTTTCTCTGGAGTAGTTTATTTGTGGGATGCACAGCAATTCAAAGTGAACAAACAAAACAAAGTGAGAGATCTTCCTAGTATCCTTGGCTTTTACTGTTTGTGTGTGTGTCTTCCTTCTGCAAGTGAAGATCTGAATTGGATCGTCTCTGTCATTGTGTAACCTCAGCGTCTCTCTGATATTTAGCACTTTACAGTGTGTGTATATTGGTCTTCATCACTGACTCTTCATCGTGTCTCATGAAGAACGAGTCATGAATACTAGTGTAGCATTATAGTCTGTAAGTTTAACGGCAGTCACCACCAAAAAAAGTTAGGTTCTTGTTATTCCTGCATGTTGCTGTGCTTGAGGTGACTCTTGGACTCTGCCTCTCCTGCCCGGCGGAGCTGCAGCTGTGCAGTGGCTGCCTGGCGCTTGTGCCCTGGCCGCGGGGATGCGACGGGCCGCAGGCAGGCTGCGGGCTCTCCGCAGAGCGCGGCACTCTCCTCCAGAGAGTGTCGGAGAAGAGCTGTACCGAGCCTTGCTGGGCAGGGGAACAGTGAGGGTCGGTGGGCTGTGGGAGAGGTTGGGCTGTAGTAGAAAGCCCTGAACAGCGAGGGGAGTCTCAGTACCCTCAATAGTGGGGTCTCTGTGGTATGAAGTCTTCGTGAGACAAATCTCAGTCCCTTGGAGGAAAGAACTAAATGAACTGATGAGGAGCAGGGGTCTGGGTCTCCTGCTCCTGGCTCTCCTGAGACATCAATAACCATTTCTGTGAAAGTTCAAAGATGTATTAAAATTGCTGCACAGTGAAAAATTCAATAGTATGCTTTCCTGCAAGCTTTTATTTTAACTCTGAAAACTTCTGCTTTTCAATTACCTGTCAAAATTCCAAGTGTGGATAGATTTTTCCAGGTTATGCAGCTACTTGTTAAACCTGTGGGAAATAAAGCTGCAATGCGAGTTCTGTGTATTTCCCACGCTATTTCTTTAGCTATTTTTAGCTCATTAGATGTAGCGTTGCATAACAGAAAATATTTTATGATTCACTGATCTGAAAAGAACAGCTCTGTCTCTAAACATGCGTTGGTGTTCTGCTCCATGCACTATGCCCACACTTTATCTTCCACTATTGACTAACAGTCTTAATTCTGTTGGTGCATAGTAATCTGCAGATTTTCTGGAGTGTTTTAGTCTGCTGTTCAGTAATGTTGGTTTACGCCTAATACATAGAAAGCTGAACTCCTCTGGGGCTAACTTTCAGTTCAGTGGTATTTTAAGCTGCGCTTTTAATACTTCAATGAAGCTTCAAACTGTTTACTAAAACAACACTTTAACTGTTTTCTGAATTGGGTTGTTAGCAATAAGCTGAGAGCAGATGTCTCAACTTAAAACTGGAAAATGATATTTGGAAATCGGTCCACGTATGCAGTGTTAATCTATGCCCATGGCTATGACTTCATAGCAGGGCAAAACTGGGGTCTTGTGTTGCCGTACCAATACATACTACTTTTACGCATCTAGGGTGCTTTAAGTCTACTTTAACTGTCTTGGATGTGTGGATCGCAATTTATTTATGTTTTCAGTCGTTCTTGACAATGTCCCAAATTCCAGTTGAGATTCAGTCGTGTTCCTTGAAAAAATGGATTTCTTGCAGCTCCTAAGGGGAGAGTTGAGAAGTAGTGCAGCCTGCTGCAGAACGGAGGCGCGGGGCACGACGGGTGCCTCACAGCTAGGTGATTCCTCAGCAAAACCTGCTACGGCGTGATGCCTCTGGGGCACTAACTGTAGGTGGGTGCTGGGGCACCAGTGTGGCATACTGGCACGCGGTGACTGCCTGGTACAGGTGTGCGTATTCCTGGTTTGGACCTCGTGTCCTGCAGCTCATTTGCTGTTCTATCCGAGCTGGTTCCTATCATAGACTGTGACTCCAAACACACTTTGAATGTGTTTTCCATTAGTTTGCTGCAAGTTACTGTAGGGCCCCGTGCTGGGGGAAGGGGAAGATGGTAATTCAGCCTATTTAACTCTTGGTTTGGGAGTCAGCCGTAGACTTCTGCTCTCTTCCCCTTTCTCCTAGTTTTAATGACTTTATGTCTACAAAACTATATGGCTTTGTAAGTGGGCAATGATGAATGGGACATTCTTGTGCGTTACGAGCATCTCTCAGCTCAGAAATAAGGGTGTGATAACTGAAGCAAGAAACGGTGTGAACAGTGAGTTTAGGACAGACAAAAGCTGGTTTCTGGGAATGCTAGGATATTGAGAAGCTGCAACTCGGATCTATTCCATCCTCCTGGAGAACACCAACATTATGTTGATCAGGGAAATTGATCTATAAGTTTGCAAAGCTGGGGATGAAGCAGGGCTCAAAGCAGACAGCAGTGGCTCAGTGAAGCTTACTGGTGACTGGTCAGGCAGTCACAGTGCTTCTAGGGAAGGATCTCTGTTTATCTAAGGCATTGTCCTCATGACATTGCATTGCTGTGAAGCCCTCTGTGGGTTTGCTCTTTGCTGTTCTGCAACTTCCAGCTTCTGCAAAACGTAGGGCGTCATTTTTGAAGAGCTCGCTACTCTGTGGCTTGCAAATCCCGTGCTGCTTGTGGGGTGGCTTCGAGCGTTGGTTGCTCAGTGCGCTGGCGTGAACTGTAAGTCATCAGTAACGTGGAATTTAGACCTGTAACCTAATGACTTGCTGGTGTCGTTGGATGCTTTTTAGCTAAAGAGCCTTGAGGATAAGAGCTTAAATTCCTCCCCCCACTTCCTATGTAACACCTTGTCTGTTATGTACGTGCCCTGCCCGTGTTAATCGGTAACCCCCTGGCTGAAGAGATGGGAGAGCTGCTGTGGGGTGTTACGCCTTCACAGCTCTTTGATTTGGTTGCACCTTTGGGCAGGCTCCGAGGCATGTGCCTTTCAAAGCTTTAAGAGGCTGAATTACTGTATAAAATGGGGATCTCTAGGAAAGCTTGATGTTGTCTTGTTGCTTGTGGGCTCACCTGTGGACTGCTGATTCCTTTGAGGTTCAAATGCGCTGTTAAATCTGTGAGGAGTATTAACTGAATGACAGATTGTCTGACTTGCGTTCTAGATTGCTGCGTTTTACCTATGGACCTTCATTTCCTCCATTTAAAATTCCCGATGAAGATGCTGGTCTGATTCCTCCTGAGATGGATAATGAGTGCGTTGCACAAACTTGGTTTCGCTTTTTACATATGCTGAGGTATTGTAATTACAGCCATCTATTGTTCGTATTCTTGCATGTTTCTATAAATTTACATGACAAATGAAAAAATTTCTTTGCAGATTGTTAAGATTAAGCACCTAAATAGAATAAAGTGAGAGACTTCTTGTCTGCTTGCTGCCCTGCAGCAGTTCAGGGCAAGGTTGTGAGTGGGTTCTTCAACTTTGAACTCTTTGACTCTTTTGGAATGTAAACTGGTTCATTTAATTCAAAAAGTTTTTAGCTATTTTGCATTTTGGAGGGTCTGAAAAACAAGACTTCAATACAATTTT
Organism: Anarhynchus alexandrinus; assembly: GCA_008711295.1. NCBI lineage: Eukaryota > Metazoa > Chordata > Aves > Charadriiformes > Charadriidae > Anarhynchus > Anarhynchus alexandrinus. Next base: position 246,819 of record VUYV01000363.1, on the reverse strand, counting down.
GTTTCTCTGAGATAGCAAACAGGAAAAGCAGAACAATAGCTCAGAGATGTATACTGCTTCCATTTATTCTCCAGGGCGTTAAATTTAACCTACAAAAGGTTATTTTTAAATTGGGCGTATCTCTTTGTTTTCATGAAGAAAGTTATACAGTTAATTTGAACATCCATGTTACTCTTCCTTAAATACACAACAGAACCAAGTGGCATGCTTGGTTTTCAAGATTCTTGGGAATAGCATTGCATTAATGTTCTGAATGGCCAGAATATTAAACTTTTATATGAAACATTATTTACTAACTAAAGCTAGATAAATGTTAGACCGTTAAAAACCTACTTCTTGACCAACTAAAAAAAAGTTATCTGTTCTTTTTCTTCGTTTGTGATAGTAATGTCACAAGTACCGTACTCTTCAAGTCTGGAATTGCTGTTACAGGATTTGTGTCAGTGAGGAAAAATTGCTCAAACTTTTACAACCCACTCCCTTTCTTGTCACTGTTTGCTGGCAATATTTAATTCACCGCTTACCTTTTGAGATAATTTTAACGATGTAAGGACCTCTTAAACTGAGGTCAAAAGACCTCTTGAGTAATGAGTATTACTGCAATAGTGAGGTTATTCTGTCAAGTGTATGCTGTGGTTCATTGGATCTTAATAAAATTATTCAGTGTATTTGGGTAATGTTTGAAATGAAGACAATTAAGCACTGCCAACCCAGGCAGTGAAAATTGACTTCCTGTGATGGAGTAACGGCTAAAAATATGTTTATATCAGGTGATGTTTTATGTTGTTGTTATTTAAATGCCTTAAACTATTGCATCTTTAAGCATTTCTAAAATACTAACAGCTGTTCTTAAACTGACTAAAATATATTTTGCTCTTTTTGTGTGCAGTAATCCTGTGGATTTGAGTAACCCAGCCATTATTAGCTCTACCCCCAAATTTCAGGAGCAGTTTCTGAATGTGAGTGGGATGACTCAAGAACTGAATCAGTACCCCTGCCTTAAACATCTGCCTCAAATATTCTTTCGTGCCATGCGTGGGATCAGCTGTTTAGTGGATGCATTCCTAGGTAATGCTTTTGTCTTACCTGCGGGTAGCTAGGAATAGTAACTTAATCATTATTTTATTCTCTTTAAAGTTTTCTTCTCCATAAATACAGCCATAGCAGTTTATGATTTGCAAGTGTACCCTGGAATTGATAGGGATGGCACCTCAGGTCACTTTTAGATGACCATCTGTATACGCAATAATAAGATTTGAATGCAGGAAGTTGTAGATGGCCTTAGTTTCAAATGCAAAACAAATAAATAAATCTGAAGTCTAAAATAAAACCAGCCATCTCTTCCCCAAACAAGGCTTCTTTCTCTTCTTCTGATCGGCAATGCAAGTGTTATGCTTTCAGCATGTTGTGAGCAGTGACCACTTTCATAGAAAGTTTATATTTGTTTATAAACTTCCTGCAGCAGCTGTGCGCAAGTGCCTCTTTTTGTAAGGTACTGAGTTTTGACTGTCGTCTTCAGATCTTAATACTTAAAGTGCCGGTTTCCCTTAGTTTACGATTAATGGGTAACTAGTACTGCTGAGAAGAAATGCTGTGTTTCTTTGTGTCTGCTGGTGACTGACTAGCTCAGATTTGACTGAAGGGTAAAGCAGATGTAAGCACTGGCTGGTAAATTTTAAGTAACACTACATAGCACCTGAAATCTGAAGCATTATTCTTAGAATGTGTCAGGCTTATTAAAAATTCTTCAGAGAAAATGTGCTATTGTAAACTCTGAAGAGCTGCCTGTCTCCTACTGCTTTTTTGCTTAAATGTATGCAAACAAATGTTGTCACCTGCCAGAAGTGTGAGCTGATGTGAGACTTCAGAAGACTTGAGCAGATACGTAAACTGTGTTCAGAAAAAAAATTGGCTGTGGAATTAGACTGTCAGCTTTTACACGTGTCGTTTGGAAAAACCTGAATAGTTTAGTCCTTTTAAGCAAAGCACCTTAAGATCCTCCTGTCTCACTGAATTATAAGATCCTTTTTACCAGAAATACGTTCTGTGTTTCTGTAAAAATATTGCAGGGGAAAGGTTTATCTGTACTATATTTCCTACTGCAATCAAGTGTTTTTCACTATGGTTTTCACTTTTGTAGAAATAGCCTTGTTTAAAAAGTTAAGTGATGTAAAAGAGCAAATGATCACTTTTCTTGAGCTGTGATACTGAATCTTGAAACCTGTTGTGTTCTTCCAGATGTCTTGCCACCAATTTTAAGGAATTTTAATGATTGCTTTTTACTAATACCAGATGTGAGATTTAAAATATTTGGTAGCCTGTCAAACAATATCATAATTTGTTAAAGGAGGACTGTATATAGGCAATATATGGCGTAATCTTATTAAAACAACCTCCTTGTGTTACCGTATTACCCTGTTAAACTCTATCTTCCCACCGATGATAATAGGATTTGGCAGTCTGTAAAGAAACAATAATTTAAAAAAAAAAAAGTCCAACTGAGCATTGGCAGAAGGTATTCCTCTGAAGTGTCTTTTACTGACTGTGTAAGCTGAATTAGATATTTTTTTTTTAAAGCTGTTAAATATAGTATGTTTGAGGAAAAACATACTGTAGCCAAGGTTTTTGTGAAAGGGTGGTTATTAATTAATTTTCAGTGAAGAAAGTAGTTTGTAATGTAAGATTTGTGAGAGGGGCATCTTGCAGTGGAGGCAGGGGAAGAAGCTGAGCAGCTGTTAGCTTTGCACGGTGCATGCGCCTCTGCTGTGATTGCTCTTGTAGTGAACTCCTCCTGGACCTTAAAAATAGTCTGGGGTTCTTATCTGAGGCTTAACCCATGGTTAATGGTGTGGTAGTCCTTTTTGTGGTCTGCATTTGCCTGCCTGAGACTCTGTTCCCAGAGGAGTGACAGCGATGGCATGCACAGCTCCGTGGTGGATGCAGTGGTCGGGGCGTGTGGTGGTACCTGGGGTTGAGGTCGGGGCGTGTGGTGGTACCTGGGGTTGAGGTTTTCCACGCTGGCCAGCCGCAGAGCGCTTCTGTGGGCCCTGGCAGCCCACACTCTCCTGTAAACATGCCGGCAGCTTTGCTGTTTACATGAGCTTTTGATAGGATGTTGAATCGGAGACTTCAGGCTTCTGAAGATCTGGTGTAGCAAGCTGAAACACCAAGGGTGATGACAGTCCCCCTGGCATCCAGAGACAAAGACTCAGGCTGATGCACTGGGGCCTGGGAGAGCTCTTGGTGAAACTCAGTTGAAGCGAGTGTGCTCAGGCAGACCGCAGAGCTGCGGTACGGACCCCTCAGCCAAGGCTAATGGGACACCTCATTGCCGTCTACCCCAAGTGCCAAAGGACATGGTTTCTATCTCGCCCTCCCAGATCTGTACCTACGTGATATATGCGTTTGGCAAAATGCTGCATCCTCTTTTCTGAAAAAGTGTACCAACACAACACATTTCGTGGTGCGTACTCTGCCCTCTGTGTGGGGTGTAACACTACTGGTTTAGCAGGAGTTAGTTGTTGGGTAATGTGTTACGAAAAGTACTTGGGTGCTTTAATTAACATGGTCAAAAAAATCTGTGTCAAATCTTCAAGCAGACTGCAATTCCACACTTAATTTTTCAAATAGGGTGTGAGGGTGGTGGTATTCGTTAAAATGGGAAGAAGTGGTGTTTGTCACTTCAAGTTTTGCAGAGGGGTATTTGCTTCTGATTCTGACTGGGAAGAGCAGCTTTGTACACCACGAGTATTTCCCTGAAGCCGAGTAAAGACTGATCTGATGTCCTGCTGCGGCCAGAAAAGCTATAGCTTGCTCTGCGTTCTTACCCCATCTCTTGTGCTGGCAGCATGTGACTGATCAGCAAGCTGATCCAGCTCACGGGAACAGCGGGGAACTGCGTGGGGGGTGGGCTTCATCTCACTTCAGTGAGCAAAGTTGGCTTTGAGGGGGTCAGGCGTCTTAGAGTTGTCTCGGAACGGGCCGGGGGAGGTACGGTTGGGAAAGGCAGGCAATGGTGAGAGGCATCTGAGTTTTGGCAGGAGTGAGGTGTTGCATGGGCTTCGGCGAGCGAGCCTTGCCCCCTTCCCTCGCCTGTTCTAGGCTTGGTCGCCCCGAGTGCTCTTTCCTGCGTTCTTAAGGTGTGGGGTTCTTTGGTGTGTTTTTTTAATGATTCGCTTATCTAGTATAAGCAGGGTTTTCTTTGGCTTGTGCCTTTATTTCTGCTAATAGTAAAAGGGGAAAGATGTTTTTCTTCCTACTGCTGGTTTGGGAGGTGAGGGGGAAGCGAGTCCATTTACAGAAGGCCCAGATGCTTAGTAACTGGGCTGCTGAGTGTGAGCCTATGGAATTCTTGCTGAAAGCTTGCTTTATTTCTTGATCTACAGGCATTTCACGACCCCGGTCAGACAGCGCACCGCCCACACCAGTAAACAGGCTGAGCATGCCCCAGAACACTGCTATCAACACCACTCCACCCCATAACCGAAGGCATCGGGCAGTGACTGTGAATAAAGCAACAATGAAAACCAGCACTGTAAGATTTCATCTTCTGTACTGAAGTAGCTGACCCTTTTGATACTTTCCCTGCTGGAGAAAGTAATTTCCTTGCTTCTGGGCGCTGATCTGTTCTTCTGTTCAAATAGGTAACGACTGCACATACGTCAAAAGTGCAGCACCAACCCTCCTCTACTTCTCCACTCTCTAGCCCAAACCAGACAAGTTCTGAGCCACGGCCGCTACCAGCTCCTCGCAGGCCAAAGGTTAACAGCATCTTGAACCTCTTTGGATCGTGGTTATTTGATGCAGCATTTGTTCACTGTAAACTTCATAATGGAATAAACAGAGACAGCAGCATGACTGGTAAATATTACTGAAAAATATGCGTACACTTTTTTCCTTGTTTTATTGACATTTCCTACCTGCAAGATTAACATATGCATAATCAAAAAACCAAAATCTGAAGTGCTGTATTGTGGTTAACCCCTCCCAGCTGAGCCAGCACCTGTTATTAGCTGAGCGGGTGTTTGGGGGCTTTAAAATTTAAACCAAAATCACTTTTTACTATTAAACACTCCCTTGCTCTAACAAGCATGGCAGTCCCAATTATGCTAGTGGGGAAAATTTTATTAAGTGAAGGAAATAATGTGATAAAAGAGTCCACTTCCTAATTTGAAATCTGCTTGAGTATCTCTGAGTAACAGCAACTTTTTATAGTGACTCTTTCATGTTTGAAAAACTGTCAAACATCACTCCAGATACCGCACAAAGTGGTACTTCTCCTTGTTTTTGGAGAGTGTTATGAAAACAGAAGTCCTTAAAATAGCAAGTGAAGTTGCTGCCTTTCAGAGACGGTTGCTACGTGTTTCCATATATGGCTTGATACCTCGGTTGTCTTCAATCCTTAACTGCTCCATGTATTTTGTCTCCTAGGCTTTGCTCAGCTTTAGAGGTTAGATGTTTTGAGACACGATAGCAGAATTAGTGCTCTGCTCAGGCTTTTTAGCACTCTTCTTCCTTTTGGTGATAATATTCAGAAAAGAATAAACTTTCTCACTCCTTGCACTTTTCCTGTTCTCCGTGCGGTATTCTGAATGTCTGCTAAACTCTTCCGAGAGATCTGTCTATCGGGAGCTCACTGGCCTAAGTAAGAAAAACAGGAGGAAGAGGTTTGTTGTAGCAAGTTGGCTTTATAGTGGGACCTGATGGCAGCGGTCAAACTGATTATCTTCTTTGTTTGTTGTGTCGCAAATCCCTGTGCGCGGGCGATGGCTTTAGGATTTGGGATCTGTTAGAGGTATTTTCAGGTATGCAGCACGTGGTTTTTGAAAGTGTTCAGTCGTGAATTTCTGTCGTAGGAGGTTTGAGTCCCTCTGCAAAAGGCCCGTGACACATTACTGGAGAAGTTGCTGAGCTGAGGAAGGAGTGAGGCATAATTTGAGGGTGTGTTCAGTTGCATATGCAGCTAGTGTTTTTCTGTATTTAATGCTTTTCAGATTGATGGGATCATTTTAATTTTGACCTAACCTGTATCTTGAGCAATTTTAATGAAGTGCTTAACCTGAAAAGGATGTCAGCTGAGATGCTGCTTATGCAACAGTGTCAGCTGTAAAGAGAGGTGTTGTGATTCCAGCAGAAGGACACAGTCATCCAAAATCAAGATGATTGACTTCCTTGAAGGGGTTCCAGGGCCTTCTATTCATACATGTAATGTCTTAAGTTGCCTAACAGCAGTAAGAAAATCGTCGTATTGCTAGCCTTGTGGATGGACTTACTGGCTTCCTGAAAACTAGAAACTACTATTTGGAAGTCACTGGATTCTGTTCCTGCTCCGCGCTCTTTGGACCTGTCCCTAGTGAGACCAGTCTTGGCATGCCACGTGTTCTGCCGTTCATTAGCAGCAGTGGATCTGAGAGAATTATGTTGCTGGAGACCCAGAAAACTGGCTGTGTTATGTCCCGCTTTTCTAGCGATTTGGACGGCAGAACTAACTTACAGAATTTAGTCAAGCGTTTTCTGCCCTTCCAGGGTGCCGGGCGTGTTGTTACTGCTGTGTAAAGTACTGGTCACAGCGATGCCGTGGCAGTGACCTGAAAATGGACCCATACTGCTGAAACTTTGTAGAGAGGTACTGAAGTCTGACTGCCTGATTTATCCTTTTGGATAAATCGTTTAGCTCAGCCTCTGCTTTAGGTGGGAAAATGTAGCAAGACTTGTGAAGGGCGAGGCTCCTGCAGCTTCTGTTGATTTGAAGCATCAGCGTCTTTTAAATCAGGTTTAAGTCCACATTGAAAAGCGTCTGTTCTGGGAGTCTAATCTGTGAGTCCGGATGCCTCCCGGTGAAGCCTTTTCCTCCTCGAACAGTGTAAGGCAGGAGGTGCTGTGCTGGATGGAGGAGGTGGGCCAGGAGGGCTGCGTACTGTGGTCCCTCTCCATCACACAAGTGGGGCCCATCAGTAATAGCCAGTTCTGCTCATGCTGCCCAATACAGGTGTGGCTTGAAGAAAGGGCAGCACAGAAGGGACAGTTAGCTGCCACAACCCCTACCCTTAAGAAAGAGGACGAAAATAAATCCGCTTTTTGGCTGCGTGCTGGCTATACCTGTAGGTCACGGTCCATCTGCTGTCCTCTGTAGCTTGGTACAGTAACGCTTTTGTCACTAGCTGGAATATTCTTCCCATGTTTGATGCTGCTGTTGATAATCTCTTGCACTAGCTTCACGAAGCACTATTATTTTTATGGATGCTTTAAATATTTTATGATTGGGAGGTGTCTGCACTTAAAATCAGCTTTGCTGTGTAGTGGTGTCTTCCGCTGGCCCACACGCACTATTTTTCTTTTAGGTCTAGGACAGCAACTGTGTAAGATCTCAACAGCTTTAAACCCTTCTAATGTTCAGTTTGTTTCAATGCCATGCAGTTAAGAATTTTGTCTGTCATAGCTCTCTGATAGGATTTGTCTGTTTGGTTGCTGGTTGGAGGACTGAGGACCACTCTGAAAAAGAAAGAGGTGAAATATCTTGGTACAGATTGCTCCTCGGTCCTGCAGAGAGAGCCCCTGCTCTGGGACACCTTTCTGGAACGCTGCGTTTTCTAGCGCATGTTTCTTATTCCTCTTCTGCCATGGGACAAATTCTCAGTGAGAACCCACATGACATGATTACTAAAGTGTATTCATGAGCTAAATGTGAGTGCCTAACGAGTAACCCTGTGGATGAGCTACGGTTCTCAAATTCTAGTTTAAGAATTTAGTTCGGTTCTTGTAAACAAACCTGATTCACATGGACTAGCGCATCGTCCTTCTCCCATCTTGCAGCACAAGTCTTTTCTCCTTGTCCTGGAGCCTCGCGTATCTTACTTCTTGAACTCTTTAACCTCCAGAAGGGAAGTAATTTCATTGGCAGGACGTGTTTCAGTTAGACAAGCTTGGCTGTACGGCGCATGCTGCTGCGAGTTGCTATCCTCAACAACTTGAGAGCTGGGAGAAACTCATGAATACCTCGTGCCAGCATTTCAATAACTGAATCTTCCAATCTGATGGGTTTATTCTTAATCCTTGTCCCTAAAGAAGACAGTCACAAGCCTGCCAGATGTGTTTTATAGTGGCTGAAGAAGTCTTACCTAGGCAGGTTGGTGGTATCACCCAGGTGCTGTTGGCAGTGGAGCAGTCACAGAATGGTTTGGGTTGGAAGGGACCTTAAAGATCATCTTGTTCCCCTCCCCTCCGCCCCCCACCATGGGCAGGGACACCTCCTACTAGACCAGGTTGCTCAAACCCCATCCGGCCTGGCCCTGGTCTCGGGGTGTAGTTTTACCCTCACCTCTTCTGGCCCTACTATCATTAATATTAATATCACAAAGAATGTTTTTGGGGGTCTAGGAGCAAACTGTAAGAAGCTCTGTTTGGGGACATCTTGAGTGTTTGAGGGGCTTGGTCACAGGTCTTGATCTGACCCTGCACATTGAAAGAAGCAGCTCTTACGAGGTGAGGAGCTCTTACGAGGTGGTGGCATTCTCTCCTGGTACCTGGTTACTGGAGTGTTTCTTCTCTTCTTTCTGTGGAGAAGCTTTTTGAGCTGTTAATACTTCTGGTAGCGTTCTGCCTTTTATTTCTGCTTTGGAAGGTTGTTGATTGAGGTGGTGGGGGAGGTGTGCCCAGGTATATTGGTTGTTGGCAACTTGGCTTAGGGAAGACGGAGCTGTAGTACCGTCAGGAACTCGTGGTTGGAAGCAGGAGTGGTGCTGTGAGGAGACTGTGCAGGTAAGTAACCTTCGCCCTACAAGACCTGCCCCGAGTGACAGAAGCCTTGGGGCAGCCTCGCGTGTACTCCAGATACGGCGCAACACAGGGAAATGTACTTGAGCTGGGAAGGGTTAATGCACCCACTTAAAGAACTGATGTACACTGATATGAACAGCTCTAAATCTTATTAGTATCTTGTAACTTTTTGTTCATTGTTTTGCATGGTACTTTCAAAACCATAATTTTGGACCTGAATGCCAATTTCCTATGTGTTTAACGAGCTTGCTATATCATAAAGCTTTTAATCTATTTTTTAAAAAAGCTAAAAGCTTCTTAACTTATATTACGATTTCACCATCTTAAAAGTATCTTATAACTACTGCTGTCCTTTGATTTGTTTCCATTTTATTTCTATTATCTTGCAGCATCTTTTATCCAAATTCTTCTTTCTTATAAATCTTGTAAGTAGGAACCAGTAGCTTTTCCTTAATTGCGGTCATGCTTTTCTTTTTCCATAATCCCATATTTTATTTGTAAATTCATTCTCATTGTCTCTTGTAGCTTTTGCACTTTTACTTGAAAAAGACAAGTAATTTTTTTTGTGTGTGGTTTTGAATGGGGAGGATTGTTGGCAAAAGCAAATTAATCTGCCTGAATCAGTCCCATCTTTTCTGTACTTTAGTCTGTGATCATGTCATGAGTTTCAGGACTTTGCACTAACCATGTTTTTTTTACTTAAAGCTTATTTTACAGACCTAGTGTTTGATTTGTATGCATTGTGCATGTAGTGTTTTTTTCCTACTACAATATATTGCTGGGTAGCTTATTTAGGACAAAAAATGGCTCATGGGAAGATGCATAAAGATTTGTGCTTATTTACTACTTATGTCATGAAAATTTGTAAGGTAACAGTAGGTTAAACAACGAATTTAAAGACAAAAATTAAGAGTAGACACTCGACATTAGGACATTTCCTTTAAAAAGCAAAACAAAATAACTATTCGTAAATTAACAAGTATTCCAACTGTTGAAATGTTAACGGGCCTTTGTTTGCAAGACTGATTGTGAACCTGATGTACTCAGTGTCCCAGGCTTGAGGTAGAGGAAGTTCTCTGGTACTGGTAGGACTGTATCAGTGTGATTCTGTTGGGAGCACGTGTTATCTGTCGTTTGGTTTTGTAGCTTTTATAAAAGTTTTGAAAATCAATATAGCCTTAGGTAGAAATAAGAAGGAAGGTGCTCTTTCTGCCATTAGTAAGGCAAGAGTGAAGCTGTCCAAGAAAAAAATGAAAAAAAGAAAACATTGAGAGCAGTATAGCTTTTCCTGCTTGCCATCCTGCAAGAAAGGATGAAGCCAGCAAAGCGGGTATCCTCCTGCATCCTGTGCAGGTGATACTGCTGTGTGAAAGGGGGACCAGAAATCTCCCTGGAAAGACACGAATTGAACTGGCTTGGACTGGCAGAACCGTCCTGCAGGGCGGGAGCACAAAGCTCGGCAGAACCTCATCCCACTTCGGTAACAGCGGGCTCCCGAGAGGCTTTTGTGGAGCGTATGGTGGGATGGGGAGGAGGAGAGGCCAGCCTCCCTGGTAGCTGCTGTCTGGAGGCTGTCTAACCCCAAACGCATTGGGCGATTTCGGTCGTTATGTGAGGAGAGAGGGACCGGATCAGGAGAGTGGGTTTCAGCAAACTTCTCTTTCTGATATGGGTCCTTAGAATTTTTTGATTGTTTATTTTAATAAGTATGTTTATACAACAAATTTGGAGCAAAGCAGCTTGGTGTTCAGAGCAGCGTAAGAGGTTAGTTGGCCAGCTGAAAAGTAAGCACTTACTTGTAGGTCACAGTAATGGCAACGTTTAAATGTTTTTTGGTATTATAAGGCAGCGAGGCAAGGCGGAACTTCATTTTTCTGGAGATGAGAACCAGGTGAGGGAAGACCCTTGTCCTCCAGAGAGGGTAGGAAGCTAATATTAATTATAAGCGTACTCTTCCCAGCAGGAAGTTGGGACAGGCTCTAGAATATGAGGGTCAGTTGTTGTCGTCCTTACAAAGAAAAAAGCTAGTTACACCCCCCAGTACTTCCTAAACAGAGGCACTGACTCAAATATAGTGAACTAACAGCTTCATAACTACTAAATTTGACTTGATCTTTGTGTCCAGGATCCCATGAGCCTATTATATATGTTAACACACACAGTGAAACGCTGTTTTTTCTCTTCCCAGCTATAGCAACTCAAGCTAGCGTGGAGTTTCGTCGGAAAGGATCACAAATGTCCACAGACACAATGGCTTCCAACCCCATGTTTGATGCGAGTGAATTCCCGGACAACTACGAAGCGGGAAGGGCAGAGGCGTGCGGGACACTGTGTAGGATATTTTGTAGCAAGAAGACTGGGGAGGAAATATTACCAGCTTACCTATCCCGGTACTAACCTCTCTTCCAGTTGCTTTATTGGTATAACTTGGTATAACTCTGTGGTGGAAATTAACTCACAGGTTCACACAGCAGTTGCTGTCTGAAACCAAAAAAACCTGGTTGGCCTTCAAATGCTGTAGGTGGGGATCCCCGGCTAAACCGAGCAGGGATTTCCTTTTGTCTTCTCGTCATGCTGGTTTTCATTGGGTTTTCATCACGTTTCAGTTGAAGGGAAGTCCCTTAAAGTGCCTCCCAGCTGGAAGGAACATTGTCTTTTTGATACTTTCTTTCCTCTTGTATTTTTGGGTGTGGTTTTTTTTTTTAATTTACCACTGAATATTGTTCAGATGGAAAAAATAAGTGTGCAGACGTAAGAGTTTGTACACTTTATTAGACCCTGAACGGTCTTACATTGTCAAACACCACAACACTGGGATGGAAGGTGGTTGTGGTGGTGGTTGGTTTTGTGTTTTTGTTTTTTTTTCTTCCTTTAAATACAGAAATGAACTAATATTCCATTACTTAAAGTAGTTGTGTTCTGAACTACCTCTGTTTTCAGGTGTTTTTCTAATAAAATCAGGCAATCTTGCCTTATCCTAGTATACCTTTTTTCCAAATTTTTGTTAAAAAGTGCAATAACAAAGGCTAGAGGCAGAGAATCAACTTTAAACTTTGACTAACATTTGTCCCAGATGGCATCAAAACTTCCTGGAAGACTGAACTATTTTTTCTTACATGTTGTAGTGTTTTGTGTAGACAGTTTTTGTGTGTCTTACCCAGTCAGTGAGATTCCTCTGATCCCTCTGTGTTTGCAAACCTTTAAAAAAAAAAAAAATAAAAAAATCAAGGAAGTGTAAGTATTCTCTAACAAGAAACTGCAGAAGAAACTAACTGCTTTAGGATGATGGCCAGCTAGGTTCCTGCTGCTTTTTCAGTTGAACTGGTTATAATGGTTATGTTTGGTCTCATTTTCCAAAATGCTGATCAGTGTGTCCTGTCCTGTTCCTGCCAAAGTCCGTCGCCGCCACCCCCACNCCCCCCCCCCCAAAAAAAAAAAAAAGATTTCACAGTATTTTTCTTGCGTTGGGGAGTTAAAATCAAGGTCTCGCTGCCATCCGTGCGTGGGGAAGGGAGCAGCGGGAGGGCACGCGATCCCAGCGCTGTCCGTAACCACTGTGGCTGTGTCTGCACAGCTCTCCGGCCCGGGGTTCCAGCAAGGCAGAGGGTTCATTCAATAAAGCTGTGCTGCACTGGCTTTTCACGTGAAATACTCGTGATTTGTAAGGGCTTTTTTCTGAAGCTGGTTAGGTGCGTTCGCCTGGGCTAAAGTAACTTGGGGGGGACAGGCTCATACGAACGTTTTCTAGCTCTGATTTTGAAACTTACTCTGGTTTGTGTAGAAAGATCGAATAGTGGCTGCACATTCTTGTTCTTGTGGGATGCTGATGCTTTTTATGTGCAAATAATTTAATCTTATCTTTCTTTGTCAGATTTTACATGCTTTTAATTCAGGGTTTGCAGATAGCAGATTTCGTTTGCCACCCTGTTCTCGCCAGTGTTATTCTAAACTCCCCTCCTTTGTTCTGCTGTGACCTGAAAGGGATTGATGTCGTGGTTCCTTATTTCATTTCGGCTCTTGAAACTATTTTACCTGACAGGTAAATTGCTATTTCCATACTAAATAATCAGAAGTGGGGGGGTGTGTTTATCTTCTGAGGTTTTTGTCATTCCGGAGTAGCTTTCACTGAAGGGATTCTGTAACGTGGGCCCCATAGTGTGTATGTATTTGACGGTTGTAATAGTGGCACTTCATAAGCTCTAATTTTCAATTTTATTTAATGCAATTTTCTTTAAAGCAATAATAGTGCTTATTTTAAATGAAATATGGGAGTTGTGTATCTGCATATTCATTGATGGAAAGCAGTATCTGTAAGAAAATGGAAAAGGAGTGATTTAGCTCAAATATGTTGAAAGCGTACTGATTTTTAAGTAAAATTTCACAGGGTATTCATTAGTGGCCGTTGCTGCCGTGAATTCATTAAGAGAGTAATCTTACACATCATTAAATAGAAAAATTGATAATTTAGGCTGGTGAAATTGGAGTAGGTTCTTAAGCCAGAAGATAGAGCCTCACTTGTCAAAGCTTTATAGATTTCTGGATGTTTTGCTAAGTAATTTAAGGCATTTAATGTGCATGCTGCCTTCAACGTGTGTGTTATGTCTTGGTACTCCATTGCATTTTGAATTTATGCGTAAAATATTATTTATCTTCTGGGCTTTAATCTGAGCCACTGCTGCTTTTGAATAGGTCTTATAAGTAGAAGAATTTGCTGGTGGCTACTGAAAAAAGTTGATCTATTAGCTAAGCAGCTGGTGTTTTATGCACTGTGCGCAGGAGCATATCCTGCGGGTCTCTGATAACCCTGGGTGGGTTTGAGTAGTAATAAGCCACTAGAGGCTCATGGCCGAAACTTCCTGCTTTGAAAATGCAGTGTATGAAGAATACTTTCATCAGCTCATTGCTTTTATGTGGGGTGCAGAATCCTTGGCAAGCGGTTCCTGCATGAATTCATTGCGTTATTGCTGCTATTTTTTTTTTTTTTTTTAAATGGGGAAAACCAGAAAGAAACAGCTATGTTGTATACTGCAAATTATTTAAGACCACTGGGGGGCTGTATATTTAATTTTAACTTAATTAAATTTGACTCCAAATTCCTGTGAAAAGTTGATTAACTGTATGATGCTTTGATTTGCAGAGAACTCTCAAAGTTTAAAATCTATGTAAACCCCACAGAGCTAAGAAGAGCTTCGATTAACATCTTACTGTCTCTGTTGCCTCTCCCTCATCATTTTGGAACCATAAAGTCCGAGGTACTTTGTTTTGCATTTCCATTTTTGTTTTCCTGGTGGTTTTGGAGTGGGATTTGGGTGACGTGCGGGTTGTGTTCAGTGTTGTGTTTAGCACGGGAACTCCGGTGGCGAGTCTGTGACGGCAGGACTGTTACAAGTTGTCAGTAGCAATGTGTGCTGTGGATATTGACTTCTGAAACCAATGCCATGCTGGTGTGATCCCTAATTGATACTGAAATAAAGGTATTTTTCCTTCAGGTTGTCCTGGAAGGGAAATTCAGCAATGATGACAGCTCAACGTATGACAAGCCAGTAACCTTCCTTTCCTTGAAGCTGAGGCTTGTGAATATACTTATAGGAGCTTTGCAAACGGAAACAGATCCCAACAACACTCAAATGATACTAGGTTATTTCAACTTTTTTATTTATTAACTGTGTCTGTCTTAATCTGTCCCGGAATAATAAGGGTTATTGGTAGTGCGTTGCTTTGCAAGAAAAAAGGTGAAACTCTTGGCAGTTTGTCATCCGTATAATCTCCATCATACTATGAAAACGTCTCGAAAAGCCTCACATCTTTGTTAAAATAATCTCTATCTTTTTACAAATGTGGAAAGACACTTGAAAAGTAGAGGTGGAAGTAAAGCACATTCTAGCAGGAAAAGTCAGTCATAACTAGGAATGGAAATAGAACAAAACCTTGTTTTAATATTGGGAAGGATTCTTGACTAACGGGTCACAGGGAACGCTTTTTTTTTCCCCCCATGATTAAGCCTAGAAACAAATTGAAATATGGGGTGACTGGTGGTCCAGCACTGGCAAAATACAGATGACATTTAGCACTGTGTAAATCCTCAGACAAAAGCTTTGGAATAGAGTATGGAGATGCATTGTAGTTTGGCAACAAGCTGTTCTTTGAGGAAATGAGGGTATTAACATTATTCTGAATACTCAGAAAGTAAGTAGAAGCTGAAAACTTAATAGTGCATAAGCTGTCAGGTTAAATATATTTTCAGACAAGTGAAAAATGTACTTGCCTTTTATTCTTCCCCTCTCCTTATTTTCCTTCTTTAGAAGTGCCTGTTTCCACATTAGTGTTCTCGTCCTTCCACGATTACGATACCACTTTTCTTTTGTCTGACTCGCGCTGTGGTGGGAGGTGTCTGCCTTGTTCTGGGCGACAGGAACCTGCCTGATGAATCGGGGAGGGCAGGAAAACGGCACGAGCAATGACGTGAAGGGAGAGAAATCCAGTCTGCAAAGGCTTTTGGGATGTTTCCTCGCAGTGGTTCTTCACTAGTGGAAGACGAGAGGAGAATAATTTGAAAGAATGATTTGCAACCAATGCTGGTGAAGGGATGAGGGTATTTGTGGTTTCAAAGCAATCCTCTAAGTGAGACCCGCAGAGCGTCGGTGCACAGAGAGTTGTGCCACGTCCGGAACCGCGGGGTGATGATCTGTTAAATCCCACCCTTGTGCTCCTGTGCCGCTCCTCTGCCAGTTGCTGTCTGCATCTGGCTGGGTAGATGCTCTGCCTTGAGCGGTTTTTTACCGTGACTATTTGCATGATAGTTCATGCCAGTCCATCTCCTCTGTACTCCTGTTGTTAAACCCCTGTTTCCGTAGGTGAAGTTATTTCCTGCTGGTTTTGGTTGGAGAGGATTCACGAATCTCTAGTTTAGCCAGAGATTCTCACACCAGATTCTCAACAAAATCAGTGTTTGTTTCCAGCTGCTCACTAAGTGTGTGACAGCGAGTGGTGCGTTTCCCTTCATGTAGCAAGTGGTGTTTCCCTAAACGTTCGTTGCTGGGGGTGGGGAAGAGGGCGAAAAATTAAAATTGACACCAGTGAGCGTGTCAGTGTCAGCCTGTTACAGGCCCGTGTCCTTACTGCTGCTTTCCTCGTCGCCTGGGGGTGATGCTGCCAAGCAGGAACAGGCTCTTCACGCTAAGGCACCCAGAATGCGTCCGCAATTTTAATTTAAGTGTCTCACGGTTGTGTGTAGTTACCTGTCCTGAGGCAGAAGAGAGAACTACCTGCTGGCTAGTCTGGGGGCAGTAGGGGTGGCTGCCCCTGCACTTAGAGCTTCAGCTTTTCCAATACAGCATTTTAGAGAGTCTGGGGATGACTTCCAGGTAGAGAGAATTTCAGTGTCTCCCACCTCAGGTTGTGAACTGGCCTCCTGATTTAGGGAATTGGTTTTATGTTTTAGCCAAGTTGAAAGAAGGCAATTTTTAATTTGCTCTGCAAACCCACAGATTATCAATGATGCAAATATTTGTCTTGATTTTTTTTTTTTTTTTTGAACGGGGCAGAAATGTCCTTATAGAAGTGGAACGGTGTGTTACAGTGGTTTGGGGGTTCGTTTCACTGATCAGTATGAGAACAAGCATGGTCCCTTGCGCTGATGTCTTAAGGGTTGCTGAATGGACGAGACATTATTCACTCTGTCTTCCAGTATGAAGTACTGGTAGTTCATGAAGACTTGAGAACATGTTTTTATTTGCCTGTCACCAGCTGCCTTTTGCCTCCTAATGGCCAGACTGGGGAAGGGAGCCTCTCTGTGCCAGGCAGGACCCCAGCCAAGGCCAGCACGGTATAACCCTTGAGGTCTCTTTGGACTCCGTAGCTCCTTTTAGCTCTCTGCTATCTAATAAGTACAGTTATTTTGTTCACAGAATCAGTATATAGTCTTAAATGTAACCTGAATTTTTAAATGAGCACAATCTGATGGGAGACAAGGAGCGGTTCCAGCCCTTCCGTGAAACCAAAATCCTTCTGAACTGAGGAATTTGAAAAACGTATGTTCAAAGCATTTTCAAAATAGCTGAAAGCACTCTCGCTCTCAGTTCTCATCTGCTTCAAATGGCGAAGCCTGAAGCAAATCTTGTGTCTTGTGAAACTTTATAAAGAGTTTTATAAAACAGGATGGTGATCCTGTATGTTAGACCTTCAGTGCTTTCTTGTAAATTTTAGCAGTGAATGTTCTACTGCGGTCTTTAGTTACCTTCTTATGTCTGATTCTTCAGGTGCAATGTTAAATATTGTTCAAGATTCAGCACTGTTAGAAGCCATTGGCTGTCAGATGGAAACGGTAAGTATTTTTTGTTTATGAAGTTACCACTTCAGAAGAAATGTGTCACTCATTTTATCTGCTGTTGTAAGGTGCTCTTGCGGTTTGATTGTCTTTTCTTCTCCGTTGTATGTGAGAGCATCCTCTGGTATAGGGAACTCTCCTCAGAAAAATCTTCCCATCACTCAAAACTGACTTTCAATTTGCAGAACGGTGGAGAAAATAACCTCTTCAAAAGCCACAGTCGTACTAACAGTGGCATTAGCACTGCAAGCGGAGGCAGTACAGAGCCCACAACACCAGATAGCGAGAGGCCAGCACAAGCCCTTCTGAGGGATTATGGTAAGGATAGCTCTTCTGGAAAAACCCTGTCATTATACGCCAGGGTGATGTGTTTGGGTTTTTTTTCTGTTCCTAACTTTGGCTAATACATTAATGCGCGTGGGTGTTTTGAACCCAGGGTGGATAGCCCCTTTGTTTATTGCCAGTTTGTGCTCATATGTGCCCTTTTGGTGGTTGGCTTTTAATCCTACTAAAGGACTCTGTTACCGTTTTAAAATTAAGAATGTAAAAGCTCACAAAAAAGGTGTTTGCAAACTTCTTTCCTTTAGCTTATGCTTTCAAGACACTTCGTTTTCATGATCAATAATGGGATAAATGTATGCCAAATGTAAATTAACTGCTTCATTCAGTTTTGTAGCATTCCAAATGCTCACCTGAGTTTTGCAGTACCTTTTCTTAAACTGTATTTAAAGAGCATTTGAGGCACTCATGGTTTTTATAGAGCAAGTAAGCAGAATGCTTGTCATGTGTCATTTGTTATAACAAGAGAATTTAGTAATTAACTTCAGTTTGCTATGTCTTGTACTGTGTTTTTTTTAACCTTGGTAATAAAATCTGTTCTTCTAAATCTGTGCGTGGTAAGCTGGCCCAATGTCGAGGTCCTTTTGTCTTCATCAGTTTA
Source organism: Anarhynchus alexandrinus (assembly GCA_008711295.1). NCBI lineage: Eukaryota > Metazoa > Chordata > Aves > Charadriiformes > Charadriidae > Anarhynchus > Anarhynchus alexandrinus. The sequence goes on along the minus strand of VUYV01000363.1, from coordinate 228,778 downwards.
ACTGATGTTGGCCAAGTAAATGTGAGAACAGATGACCTTCATTGTATTGTAGCCTACATTGACAACGCCGTTCTTGCCAACAAAAAGTGTCTGGGCTTTTTTCTCTACTCCTATAAATAAGGAGAGGAAGGAGAGTAGCAGGAAAGACTTTACTATATTCTAGGGATTCATATAAACACGCTGGTGCTTTCCCTAAAGGGTTTGTTTCTTTGAAATTGTTAAAGTGCTAGTTTTCAGCACGCTATTTGATTGTGTGTTTAATCCATATGGGTTTTCATTGAAAAGTGCTTGTAAAAATATGTATTTGTAAGGTAAAAAACCCCCTTCCAAATATTTGACTTATTAAGTCTTTAAACCATGACATAACATGAAAGATATTTTTTCATGTATTCATTTTATTGGATTTTTTAAAATTTCCTATGCACAGAAGGTAAGGTTGTAAGAAATTTATGAAAAGAATTTCTATGTTTCTGCTGGATGGTTCAAATGAGAAAATTGAAAACAAGGTGGTCTATTTTTACTGTTAAACTGTAGCAGACACTTGAACCTGCTACTAGTGTAACATTGTTCTTAGCTCTTGAGTGTTAAATATGATGATTTAAGTTTTGGGAAGGATACACCTTTGCTGTCATAGTCCTCCTGTCTCTCTATAACTGGTCATTTAGCAGTTTTTGTTTCTGCAATTAATTTGCCTACTTCAGTTTTAACAAGTATGTACAGTATTTATGTTCCTAATATTTTGAAATGAAAACAACTGATACTAAAAACTTTTTCTATTTTTAATTTCAAGCTAGAGGTTCAGGGAAATTAAAGGTCTAGAAACAATTGCATCTTTTTTCTCCAGGACTGATTCTTTCATTATCTATATTTATCTAACTAGTACAACTTTTGATAAACACTAGGTACAGAAGGAACGGGTAGCTTCTGGCATAGACACCTGAAGTTACGTGTGCTCTACTAGTTCATTACTGACTCCTAAATATACAAGTGCTAGGTCTAATGTACAGTACCAATGCCTATTTTTTTCTGAGTCTGCAAGACTCAGCAATTTAAGTACAACAGCAAATGACAGCAAAACCTGAAGTTAGCTGTTCTGCTGCTGAAATGCAGCAGCGCTGGGATTACCTAAAATGTCTTAAAAAAATACATTCAGACTACCTCATCTCATTTTTTAATTTATTTGTATAATGTCTGGTGGTGTGTATAAGGGAGTCAGCCTGTGCAAAAGCGACCAACCAAATTCCTAGATTATGGGTTGTGTATGATTTTATTTTATGTGTGTATTGTGGCTGCTTTGGCTTGTGCCTGTGCTTTGCTTATTGTCACTAATGCTTAGTTATTTTCCCTCCCTGTGGTATGTGGTTTTGGGGTTATATCCTAGCTCTTAATACAGATACAGCAGCTGGACTACTGATACGCAGCATTCACCTGGTAACCCAAAGACTCAACTCCCAGTGGAGACAGGACATGAGTATCTCTCTGGCTGCACTGGAGCTTCTGTCTGGACTGGCAAAGGTGAGAGGTGAAGTTTGGTGTGCTCTGTCATCTTCTCAAAGGGTGTTATAGTCCTGTTTAGGTGAAAGTCATGCCACCAAACAGATGTCAGTGTCTGAGTTTGTCAGCAAATGTTCTGTTTGAACATGAGAAAATCCAGTACTCCTTTCGTATCTTCTCCTAATGTAAATGCTCTGTCGCCCAAATGATGTGGGCCCTGTAAACGCCTGTTGGCTGAAGGTGAAGCTCAGGGTGGCTTCTTCAGATACACGTGGCTCTATTGTATGACTCTGGCTGGTTTTGTTGAGCTCGCTGGATGGCTCCTAACCTTTCTCATGGATTCCCATGTGTGTCTGGTCTTAGTTTTTGGTTTGGTTTTTTTTTTACATTACTGGGGAGGCATCTGCCATATGAGGTTGCACAGCTGAGGAAAAACTCAAAAGCTTCCAGTGGCAGTGCAGGGGCTCGGACCGTTAGTTTTCAACTCCACCGTTGAACCATTTATCATAGCTTTGCTTGGCTGGGGGGCCAGTCTGTCTGTTCACTGCGTACTCAGACTTAGAAACAAGAGGGTTTGTTGCTGTTAGTTGGCAGATTGCAAATATGCCAGGGTATTAAACAACTTCATTGCCCTTTTTGTAAGTGGTGTACCTGCTTTTCCCCTTCCATCTCATCTTGGAAGTAGTTTTCTGAGATCAGAAAATGATAGAGATTTTCTAATATGAAGATGTCACCTTCTTCAGAGATTTATCTGCACACAGGTCCTTGATTCAACAGCAAATAGCTGAACTAAAGCTACTAGTTGCGGGGGAGGCTTTTTTTGTTGAGAAGTAAAATGCCCTTTTCTGCTTGAGGGCACTTGTCCCCAAGCTGGACTTCATGATGTTTGTTAAGCAAAAGTCCAGTGTATTTACAGCAGCCACGATGACCTGGAGTGACAATTCAGCATTTCCTGTCATATTCCTGTGGGAACTCGACAGATCTCTTTGAAATACGCGTGTCTCAGGCATTTTTTTAGAGCGTGGAGTCAGCACTGAGCCATTTTGGACTGGGTGCTTGTTTCATTACTACAGCAGCATGAGCAGAAGGATGCGTTTTAAAGTGTTCTGCAATGAATGGTTATCGGGTCTTGTAGAGTGTCATACAGAACCAGGGGTTTCTGCAGCTTGTGTGGTTAAGCCAGGGTGTTTGGTTTGTGGTTTTCTTTTTTCTTTTTTTTGGCTTGCAATTAGATGGGGATGTGAAAGTATACTATCTTTACAAATACATACCCAGGTTAACATTAAGTATTGTAATCTTTGTATAATTCTCATACAATTGAAGTAATTCTTCTTCTGGGGTATCTTGGATATCTTTCCCCTTCATAACAAAGAGGGTAGAAAGAAGTCACCTCTTACTGCATGACTGCAGAACAGAGCACCGGTTCTGCTTCTGCTTTTGGAGGTGACAATTCCCAAAGGCCTTCTCAGGTTAGGGGCTGCCCTGTCTTGTGCCTGTTCAGCATCAGGTTATTAGTGGGACTTGGTGAATTCAAAAATCCCATTTCCTGCAAGAGTGTTGGTTCACCAACCTGTTTTTCGTAAGTTCATCTTGAGGGTACTCTATTTGCTGTAGATATTATGCTTCTGAAGGAAATGCAGCCTTCATCCTAGGGCTCTGAATTGCCACCCCCCGCTTTGTGGGGTACAGCTGCCGGGCTCCGGTGTTGTCACCAGCAAGACCATCCGCCTTCCTGCTTGGATAAGGGTGCAGCTTAATGAGTAAAGCTTTATACGGCGTGGTCAAATGCTACAGAGTAGAAAAATCAGAGAATCACAGAGTTGGAAGGGACCTTAAAGATCATCTAATTCCCACCCCCCTGCCCTGGGCAGGGACACCTCCCGCCAGCCCAGGTTGCTCCAAGCCCCATCCAGCCTGGCCTTCAACACCTCCAGGTGTGGGGCAGCCACAGCTTCTCTGGGCAACCTGAGCCAGGGGCTCAGCACCCTCTCACAGTAAAGAATTTCTTCCTAATATTTCATCTAAATCTCCCCTCTTTCAGTTTAAAACCCTTCCACCTCGTCCTGTTGCTCCTCTCCCTGATCAAGAGTCCCTCCCCAGCTTTCCTGGAGCCCCTTTAGGCTCTGGAAGGGGCTCTAAGGTCTTCCTGGAGCCTTCTCTTCTCCAGGCTGAACAACAACTCCTCTCTCAGCCCGTCCTCCCAGCAGAGGGGCTCCAGCCCTCAGAGCATCTTTGTGGCCTCCTCTGGTCCCGCTCCAACAGCTCCATGTCCTTCTGATGTTGGAACCCACAGAGCTGGACACAGCACTGCCAGAGGTGGTCTCCCCAGAGTGGAGCAGAGGGGCAGAATCCCCTCCCTCGCCCTGCTGGCCACGCTGCTGGGGATGCAGCCCAGGATGGGGTTGGTTTTCTGGGCTGTGAGCGCACATTGCTGGCTCACGTTGAGCTCCTCATCAACCAACACACCCAGGTCCTTCTCCTCAGGGCTGCTCTCAATCCATTCTCTGCCCAGCCTGGATTTGTGCTTGGGGTTGCCCCAGCCTTGCACTTGACTTTGTTGAACTTTAAGGTTCACACAGGCCCACTTCTCGGGCCTGTCCAGGTCCCTCTGGATGGCATCCCTTCCCTCCAGTGTGTTGACTGCTCCACAGTCATTGTGTCGTTAGCAGACTTGCTGCGGGTGTGCTCCATCCCACTGTCCATGTCGCCAACACAGATGTTACATAGTACCTGTCCCAATAGCGATCCCTGAGGAACACCATTCATCACTGCTCGCTGGTTAGACATTGAGCCACAACTCTTTGAGTGCAGCTATCCAGCCAATTCCTTATCCACTGAGCAGTCCACCGGTCAAATCCACGTGTCTCCAATTTACAGACCAGGATGTCGTGCGGGACAGCGTCAAATGCCTTGCACAAGTCCAGATAGATGACATCAGTTGCTCTTCCCTTATCCAATGCTGTAAACCCATCGTAGAAGGTCACCAAATTTGTTAGGCATGATTTGCCCTTAGTGAAGCCATGTTGGTTGCTGCCAATCACCTCCTTATTTTCCATGTGCCTTAGCAGACTTTCCAGGTGGATCTGCTCCATGATCTTGCAGGGCACAGAGGTGAGATTGACCAGTTCCCCAGGTCTTCCTTTTTATCCCTTTTTAAAAATGGGGGTCATGTTTCCCCTTTTCCAGTCAGCGGGAACTTGACTGGACTGCCACAAGTTCTCAAATATGATGGATAGTGGCTTGGCAATTTCATCTGCCAGTTCCCTCAGGACCCGCAGAGGAATGTCATCAGGTCCCGTGGACTTGTGCACCTTCAGGTTCCTCAGCTGGTCCCGAACCTGGTCTTCTCCTACAGTGGGCAGTTCCTCGTTCTCCCACTCCCTGCCTTTGCCTTCTGCAACTTGGGTGGTGTGGCCAGAGCACTTCCCAGTGAAGACTGAGGCAAAAAAAGTCATGGAGTATCTCAGCCTTGTCCATGTTCTGGGTGACCAGGTCTCCCATTTTCTTCTGGAGAGGGCCCGCATTTTCCTTAGTCTTCCTTTTGTCACTGATGTACCTATAGAAGCTTTTCTTGTTGCCCTTGACGTCCCCGGCCAGATTTAGCTCTGTCTGGGCTTTAGCTTTCCTAACCTGATCCCTGGCTGTTCATACAATTTCTCTGTATACCTCCCAGGCTGCCTGTCCTTGCTGCCACCCTCTGTAGACTTCCTTTTTCTGTTTGAGATTGTCCAGGAGTTCCTTGTTCAACCATGCAGGCCTCCTGGTGTGTTTTTCTTGACTTCCTCTTTGTTGGGATGCATCGCTCCTGAGCTTGGAGGAGGTGGTCCTTGAATCTTAGCCAGCTTTCTTGTACCCCTCTTCCCTCCAGGGCTTTATCCCATGGCACTCTGCTAAGCAGATCCCTGAAGAGGCCAAAGTCTGCTCTCCTGAAGTGCAGGGTAGCAAGCTTACTGTGTGCTGTCCTCACCACCCTAAGGATCTCAAACTCCACCATCTCACGGTCACTGCAGCCAAGGCTGCCTTTGAGCTTGGCATTCTACACCAGGCCATCCTTGTTGGTGAGAACAAGGTCCAGCATGGCATCTCTCCTTGTTGGCTCCTCAGTCACTTGGAGAAGGAAGTTATCATCAGTGCATTCCAGGAACTGCCTGGATTGCTTATCCCCTGCTGCGTTGTCCCTCCAACGGATATTGGGGTGGTTGAAGTCCCCCATGAGGACCAGGGCTTGTGAATGTGAGGCTGCTCCTATCTGACTATAGAGGGCCTCATCTGCTCAGTCTTCCTGGTCCGGTTGCCTGTAGCAGACCCCCACTGTAACATCAACTGTCTGTGCCCTCCCTTTAATCCTGACCCATAAGCTCTTGATGGGCTCCTCATCCATCCCCAGGTGGAGCTCCACGCACTCCAGTTGGTCATTGACGTAGAGGGCAACACCTTCCTTGTCTCCCCTGCCCATCCTTCCTAAAGAGCCTGTATCCTTCCATTCCAACACGCCAATCCAACACTAAGTCCAGCTTTAACTGGCTGTTCCTGTGCCAAGTCACAGGTTGGGAAGAAAAGAGAAGAGAGTTCAGTTCTTGAGTTAGTTTTATAATGTAGGTCCTCATGCCTCAGTGTCCAAGGCTCTTCACTAACCCTCCGGTCTGGAGCCCTGCTCCCTGAAGCCGAGTTGGGAGAGAACCTGAGGGGTTTTGGAGCAAGTTTTGGGGGAGAGGTTATGGTGGTCTTTGCCAGTCTGCCAGTCTGAGGATGGGTTTTCCATACCTCTTTCACTGGTGAAAATTTCTGTGCTGACAAAATATGCCTGGTGGAGAGTTATGTGAGCAGAATGAAGCCCCGAGGAAGGGAGTGAGTTCTCAGAGATGCAGAAGGGGTTGCTGTAGCTGAAGGAGAAACGTATTTGCTGAAAATAAGTTTCAAATATGATTTATTCAGCTTGCAATTAGTTTCTTATCAAATCATATTGGTACCACTCTTGCTCTTGGAAACCAAGCCATGCAATGTGGGGGCACTTCAGTGCAGCACTTCTTTCCTTTAAGTGTCAATATCCATCAGTTTTAAATATTTTTACTCATAGCTTTTAAGCTGTAATCACAAAAGAGCTCAACGGTTTATTCCTATTTTTTTAAAACAGCATTTAAAAACGCTTTTAAAAACTGTTTCTTCTCCGAAAGATTTTTGAGGAGGAATTCTCATCCTCTCCTGCTTGCTTGACGCAGGTGAAAGTGGTAGTGGATTCCTCTGATCGGAAGAGAGCTATTAGTTCAGTGTGCAGCTACATAGTGTACCAGTGCAGCCGCCCAGCCCCGCTCCACTCCCGCGACCTTCACTCCATGATCGTGGCAGCTTTCCAGTGCCTCTGCGTCTGGCTCACGGAGCACCCGGACATGCTGGATGAGAAGGTGAGGCTCTCTGGGTCTAAGGGTCTCTATATTTCAAGCGCTCCAAATTGTAATGGCTTTCGTGCCTGACCTGTCCGTTCCTGATACTTTAAAAGAATGTGGTTTTCTTAGTCTTCAAAACTATACTAGGAATTTCAAAACTCGGTTCTGTGCAAAGTAGTTTTGATTTCTGCTCTTTATTTGCCAAGAATGTTTTTGGCTTTAAAATTACCTTTCATATTTCTAAGAATGTCTTGATCTTTCTCCTTGCTTTGTGAAACTGTAAAAAGATAGAAGAAAAGAAAACCTGAAAAAACCCCAGAAACTGAAAAGGGAAATAAGGGAATTAAAGGTTGTATATACAGCATAGCTACCTGCTGCAGATAAACTCCACTAAAAGCCAAGTCTCTTCTCATTTCTCAGCTCTTACCTGACTAAAGCATCTTCTAGACTTAACAGAATTCCTTTGAGGCTAATATTTTGATAATCATAGTTTGTTTCACCAAGACACCAATTTTCTAGAAACTGAGCAAGGCACAGCTCAATCCGAGATGGAATGTGCTTGGGAAGCTTGAAAAGAGCAGGAAATGAAAGAGGTGCGTTTCCAACAGCCTTCTGTCCTGCTGTTAAAAAAAAATTTAAAAAAAAAAATATTAAAAAAAAAAAATATATATATATTTGAGTGCCTGTTTTCATTGTTGGTCTCCTTGCAGAGACAGCTTGCTGATCTTTCTACATTTTTATCTAGAAAGTATATTAATATGTATTTATTAATATTTTATTGTTTTTTATAGGACATACATAAAATATATCTTTATATTTTGTTTATATATTCTATAGCATATATACAATATGTATATAAAAAAAAAAAAATAATTGAAAACCCACAAGCAGAACTTCATTTAAAGATGCTTTCAGCATGTCCTTTGGGATACCGGCGTGGCAGTAGGTGACTAGGACATGATGAGTTCCCTGGATAAGGCACAGCTTGGGTGTACACAGTCGCATAATGCTTTATTTCCTTTCATTAGGTTCCTTTTTTATTTTAACTATCCCTGCATATCGAGGTGGTGCTACATACTGCGTGTAGTATATACTGGACGCTTAGTGGCTCATTGCTCAGTTCTGACAGTCCGAGGGGAACCTTTCCTTGCAGTGGCAGGTATTAGAGCTGTAAGTTTCCAGGTGCCTCGTCTTATACTTGCTCTGCATTTCACCGGCTGTTTTACTAGCCAACACTCTAAACTCCTTCTGTCATTCTTCATGGCCAGTTTTTGCATCTCAGTGCTGGTTAAGTTTGCTCTGTCAGAAAACTTTGATCTTCCTCTTCACCTCTTTTTCCACATCAGTTATGAATATAAGGAAGGACACAGGCCAAGGCATAGAACCCTGCCTGGTCTCTGGTGGTAAGAGCCCACCACTTACTTGTGCTCAGATTTTAGCCCGTTACTTATTCATGAGAACACTTTCTTTGTTGTTCTGTAGATCAAGCCATGAGATTTGAACTTTTATTGTAGCAATCAAAATATTTTCAGCAAATGATTTTGTAATGAGCAACACTTGTGTGCTGTACCTGCGGCTCTACTGAGTGTTGGCCTCTCCTGTAATGGATTCGTTGAAGCTTTGCTATGTACGTTAGAATGTTGTTATTGTTCTCTTGATGAATTAGCTATCGTGATATATTTTACTTAAGAAAGCTGTTGGCAGTTGAAAGATTTGGAAAAGGATTTCTTGTACTTTTCCAGATGAGTTCATTCTTAATGTACTTAGAACTTAATTAAAAGTTCTGCAGGGTCTCAGAAATGCATTTATTATCTCTTTCAATACGTTTACACTTTTCAGTTGCGCTCTTAGTAGTCCTCTTGGCAACTTTGTACATATGTAGTGGAATATATTGTGTGTATATATTCCTTCAGAGCACTTCCTACCATTAGAATACAAACATAAGTGGGCATCTATAGACGAAGAAAATGTCACTACTATAGCAAATGTGGCCTTATTCCAACACTGTCTGTTAGAACAATCTTCTGCCTTTATTTCTGAGCTCATGTTACCAGCAGTACTTCATTAAGATCGATGGTATATCACTGTTTCACTGAGGTCTTGGAGGCATTTATCAGAGTGCTTCTGCTTTAAAGTGGTTCCTCTTGTGTTTTAGGATTGTTTAAAAGAGGTACTGGAGATTGTGGAGCTGGGCATTTCGGGAAGTAAATCCAAAAACAGTGAACAAGAGGTCAAGTACAAAGGAGATAAGGAGCCTAACCCTGCATCCATGAGAGTGAAGGATGCTGCTGAAGCTACGCTAACGTGGTATGTAATTTGGCAGAGCATGTTTACTGTTTAGCATTGCCTTATCTGAGAGTGTTTTAATTAGGAGTTCCCAGCTGGTGAGATCTCTGTGATGTAGCAAGAGCATTTGAAAAGTCATCCAGAAGCTCCCTCTGTTTTGCTCTTTGGGCAGGGCTGTCCCATGCTGTGCCTTAGCTGTCTCCCCCCGCCCATTACAGGTGTTCAACAGAAAAGATCCCTGTGACTGCTGTCTTCCTTTCCTGCTCGCTCTCTTTCTTGGAGGGCGAAACCCAAGCCCTCCTGCAGCCCCTGGTGGTGTGTTCTCAGCCAGTCCTCTCTGCAGACAGCAGTTCCCTCTATCTCCCCCGTGACCTACTTTGTCTTTCCGTTCCCCCTTCTCCTTACCCTCAGCCTGACAAGACGTGCCATCCCCACGCTGATTGGGAACCTGATAGACGCTGTCTCAGGAGTAACGCGGGGGGAATGGCACGTGTGGCAGATGTAAGCTGGTGCAGGATGGGATGTCATTCTGCCCACAGCGTTGGGCTTGCTGAGTACATTTGAGGGGTTCTGCTGGAAATGCAGTAACAGATAATGTGTGGGTGGGGGAGGGGGAGCACAGAGAGGAAAATTGAGATTTGCTGCGAAGTTGAAAAGCACGGTTTTACTGGATGAGCAGCGTGATGGTAGACAGGACAGATTGGGGATGGGTAGGAAAAATATGTTTTGCAAAAGGCAATTGCTGCTTTCTTTTTTGCTCTGCTTTGCAATAAAATTGTTATAAACTTTACTGTTAGTAAAACTAACTCTAATTTCCAAGGTAAAAACAACTACTCATTGGAACTTGTGGACAGACCTTTATAGTTGCCTGAAAGGGCCTCCTCTTATTTAGCTAGGTGAAATTACCTGTTCTCAAAGTAAAGTGGAAAAGTGTGTGGGGAGGACTTCAGTAAACGTACTTTTGGTCTGGGTGGTGGTGGTAAGAGTGAAGTCCTGAGTTAGATCATATGAGCTTCAGTCTGACACTGGACAACTCTGCTGTAGAAATTTTCAATTTCTAATAGTATTAGGTAGATCCTGTACAACTTCAGATGATTTAAATCGGTACTTCTAGGAGCCTTCCAAGGGGGTGGGCACTGTTGGACCACACCTGGAGGCTTTCTCCCAGGGAAAGTTACCATCTATGGTGTGGTCATGCCTGTGGGATCCTGGGTCGTTCTTAAAGGGTTTTAACTTAATGTAATCTGTACTTGAAGAAAACAAAGACAATCGTAACTAGGGATCTACCATGTCTGCCTTGCTTGTTGGTCTAAGAGTGGGCTAAAGTATGATGATCTCCAGTCATCCATAATCTTCTTATAAGAATGGACATAAAAAAAGCTGTGGAAGGGTACAGATTTTTGTGCTTTGAAGCATATCTTAATAACCTAGGTTATAAGGAAACTCATTCTGTAGGCAGAGTACCCTTCTTTGTAGGTTTTTCTATATGTCTTTCTGAAGTTACTGGTTCTGTTTTAAAACAAGCTCATGGGAGAGGGTAGACTTGCCTTGATAGGGTAACTGCTGTGTCAAGACACAAATGAAGAATATAAGTGAAGGTCTGTGCTTGGGTGGAACAGTTCATCTTCATAATCTGTCATAACTCTTAACTTCTTTCTTTCTTACAGTATTATGCAGTTACTTGGAGCATTTCCTTCTCCCAGTGGCCCTGCTTCTCCTTGCAGCTTGGTGAATGAAACCACATTAATTAAATATTCCCGTCTACCTACCATAAACAAGCATAGCTTCCGTTACTTCGTTTTGGATAACAGTGTCATCCTGGCGATGTTGGAGCAGCCTCTAGGGAACGAACAGAGTAAGTTCATACTTCCCATTTCCTTCTTCTTCTGGTTAAAACTCTCTGTATTGTGCTGCAAAACAAAGGCGCTTCGTCAAGTGTCTCTCATTTCATTTACCTGTTCTGTGGGTGTGGGGTTGAGCCGCATGTTCTGGGATGAAGTGGGGGGAATAACTTTAGTGCCACCGATCGTTAAACATGCACAAGCCCATCCAAATTGTTCATGCGGTTGTCTGTGTTTTCCACCCAGTTAGATCAGATACTTGCAGCTGACTGCAATCCGAACTGTTGCTGATGGACAAAAGCAATAGTGTTACATTTTGAGAACATCCTTTTTCATAAAAGAATGAAAACATCTTGATAGGGACAAGTGCTCAGCAAATGGTTGATGTGACATCTTTATGCTTGCACAGTGGCTTTTGCTTGCTTTAGGTCTTGTGTTACTGAATGTTTCTGTGGGTGCTTTCAGCTCTAATGGTTTTAGTTGCTTAGGAGCTGTTATAACTTTCCCATGTACCATGTTCTGTCAATGACACCTGCTGTGAAGGAGATCTGTCACAGGGTATTGACTTTCACAGCTGAATCTAACGTTTCCACCTTTATACTTTGACCAACAAGAATTTATATTTAAAAAAAAATAATCTGGTATTAAATTACATGATGCTTTGAACTGAATAACTGATCCCCCTGTAAGTCTTCGTGAATCATGGCATTACCTAACAGAATAGATTAAAACTCTTATATGCTGCCTCAGTTTAAGGCTAATGTCTATTAGATCTGCTGCTCTGCCGCAGGTACCTTTTCCTTGTCTGTGGACAGGAGGGAGTCTAGTCTCCTGCTAGTCTGGGAAACAGAGATTGCACGGAACTTCCTGAACTGGCTAAGAGAAGTCGTTATTTTGAGTTGTGGTCCAGAGTGCTCCAACCTCACTGAGAGTCGCTAAATAGAAAGCGCTGATGCTGGGAGCCATTGCTGCAGGTCCACCCACAGTCTGCGTTGGAGAGAGTGTGTTCCTGACCAGAATGGATTAGAGCGCGCCAGAACGGCTGAGCGATTCTCATCCTTGCTCTGCCGCTGCTAAATGTATTACTGAGGAATCCTGTAAAGCTATTAGAATCTCAGATTAGATTATATTTTCTTGCTGTGCATAACTTGCTTGCAAATCCCTTTTGAATTACAAGATTAATTGCAGTAATGCACAAGTACGTCAGATCGCTTTTGAGGGAGATCGCTGCAGTGGATGACTGTGTGGAGGTGGTTTGGTTTGTCCATATGTGTGTTTATGTGGCTGTGCTGCACCCTGTGCTTCCCATGGAACACGGGGGAAGGCATAGATATCTGCTGGTTAACTGATGGTGTCCATTTGTGGTTTACATGCACAGAAGACAAATGCAAATAATTTTTAAAAGAAAAGCTGTAGAGATGTGATGATCCCTCTTCTGAGGTGGGGTAATATCAGTGGCCTTTTAAGTCTCAAAGGAAGACTGAAATCCCTGCAATGTTAAAACCATCATTGTGCAAGTTGAAAGGCACCTCAGGAATCTGCAGTCTAACTCCTGCTCTAGACAAGGTCAGGACTGAATTCAGACCAGGACAGTTCCCAAGTAGGTCTTGAAAACCTGTGAGGACAGCTTCTCTGTGTCCCTATTCCTTGTGGTGAAAAATTTTTCACGATGTGAAGTGAGAATCTTCCCCTGTCATAGTTTGACCATTATCTCTTGTCCTCCCACTGTTCTTATTGCTGCTATCTGTGTGGGACCTTTACAGAAGGTCATGGAAGTATCATGGAAGCTGTGTCTCCATATGGTGGTTTGTCTTACCTGAACAGGCAGTGGTTGGACAATCTTTATTCGTTTCCTGGAGATAATTTGGAGAGAAACAGTCTGCATGAATTTGGATGAAAGTTACTTTTAATGATGAAACTGTGCTGGTAACTCCTGAACAGACCACAAAGAGTAGTACTTCCCTGCTGCAGAGAGGAGGAGGATTGCTTGCTCCTCACCAGGAATTTTCTTCAGGGTCAGGGAGGAGTTAACCTTGAAAACAAAACCTCTGTCATGATGCCTGCGTTTCTCTCTGGGTAAATTATTGCACAGTGAACTGTTTGCAATTTATGATGATGTATTGTTCTCTTAACCCATGTGCTTTGCAGATGACTCTTTCCCCTCTGTCACGGTTTTGATCCGTGGGACATCTGGAAGATTTGCATGGGCCCAGCAACTCTGTCTTTTACCAAGAGGAGCTAAAGCAAATCAAAAGGTCTCTATCAAAGCCCGTAAAGAAATCTTTAACTTAGAGATGTTCAGCAGAAATTCCACTAATGTGAGACAGCCCCACAGAGCTGGTGATTATACATTAAGGCTGAGCCACGGGGCCTTTAGCTGTAGGTAATGTGACACATCTCTGGTGACTCTTTACGATTTGTGATTAATATTAAATACAGGCTGTGAAAGTGATGTTGCCTTCTAGACTTGTTTAAGGGGAGGGGGCGTTCTCTGTTTTTTGTCTGAAAGCATCTTCTGAGGTTGATGGGGTGACGGACAGTGTATTTAAGTGCCTAGGTGTGAGTGGTGGATGTCAGACAAAGCCCTTGCAGCAGAGGGAGCAAAGTCTGGAGGTGTAGAGAGAGATGTTGCAGAGAGAGCAGCTCTTCAGGCTACAAAACCCAATGTTGCAAAGATGGCTGTAAACCTGCTGTGAAAATAAAATTACCTAGATGAACTCTGGAACGGCTCTGGAGAGGAATAGTGGGGGAGAAACACCCCGATCTCATTTTACAGTAAAATCTCTTATTACAGCTGTCTAATGGAGCATGTCCTCCTGCTACCAAATTTCTGTCTGAACTTCTCCAAATCTTTGATCCCTTCATATGCCCCTCAGAAAAATCAAGGGAATAATAATGTAGCTGAAATGAGGGCCTGTCAGTCTCGGCTGTCGTGTTCACGTTTAGCTGGATCTGGTCTCTGCCAAGCAGCCTTCGGGAAGGCGCTCGCGTGGTGCCGCGGGAGCTGGGCTGGTGCCGAAGCCGAGCCGTGTCGCTCAACAGCATCCGTCCGAGCGTGCTGCCTCCCACACCAAAGGAGAAGTCGTGTCCTGGCTGCTGACCTCCTTACCAGCTTTAAGGGAGCTTTTCCAACTTAAAGGCATTCTATAACTTTAATGTTAACGGTTTGGCCCTTTTGAAGCGTAACTGGTAGTAAAGAAATTGCTAAAGCAGCACTCAAGATGTACTTAAAGGTCTTGCTTGGACCTTACGCACCTGCAAACCTGCACCTAGATCTTTTCTTTCTTTCATTGGTAACTTCAGGTTTTGAATTACATACAGTTTAGAATGTAATGTAGTAATAAAGTCAAAATTGCACTATTATGCAAGCCCTTTTGATATTCTGGCAGCACAGCTCACTCCTGACCCACAGCGTTGCTGCTCTTCCCTTCCAGGAGTTCTCAGCTTGACTTGTGATCGTCATAGTCGGCAGGGTTAAAACGCAGGCTTCTCAAATCGTTGGTAGCTTTTGCTTAATACAGTTAGAATGGGCTGAAAATAATATGTTGCTGTGGAAGCTTGCCATTTTTATTGGGATTTGCAACTGCTTAGAGGTCAGATGGTAAGCGGGGTTCATAGGTTCCAGGAGTGCAGCCACCAAAATGGGCAGAACTGTGTCTCTTTTAAAATTTACAGCCACGTTTTTAATACAATTCTATTAGTTTAAAGTACTTACTGAAAGTTTCTTAATGATACCTCTCACTAATGGATTAGTGTACTTCTGGTGGCGAGGGGGAGGCAACGTTTTCCATCTATTATAATGAAGTATTGCCTAGTGGTACGATGCCTTGAATGTATAAACTATCCCCCTTTTTTGTCAGACTTTTGTACCAGAACCTCGACCAGCTCCTAAAAATGATGTTGGATTGAAATACAGTGTGAAGCACCGCCCTTTTCCTGAAGAAGTGGACAAGATCCCATTTGTGAAAGCTGACTTGAGCATTCCTGATTTACATGAAATTGTGAATGAGGAAGTGAGTAACTCTGACTCTCTGACTTAATTTTGTTCTTGGGTTTTTTGTCTGTTCATGAATTGTACACTGATGTCTTACTGTAAATAGTTATAGTCTTTAGCTTGAGTAATTTCATATTAATGCAATAATAACCTCTGCAAACTAATGAAATCTGTGCACATGTCCAGGAAGATAACAATGCCTCGGATGTGGTTTTTGGGAGGCACTGCTCAGCATGTTTTATTACAGCTTCTAACACCCTGGTATTGCTAGAAAGCAATGACTTGCATTTTGTTGCTTCTGGGGAAATGGAAGGGGCTTTTTTGAGACCTTGGTGGGGGGTGTGTGTGCGTGTCTCAACAATATTTTAAAGTTTCACAGTGCCAAATGCGGTTTAGTTTCTGCTCACTTAAAAGGGAGAAGCTGTAGCTGATACTGGATACATAAATCTGCAGGAGCTCTCCCATGCAAACAGGGTGTTTAGGTGTTCACTGTGTACCATTCAAGCTGTGGTTGATAGTGCTTCAGTAAACGTCCTGGGGGTGGAGTTGCAGCTGCTGCTGTACCTGTGCCTTACAGCTTTCCTAAATGATGGAGCTGTTTTCGTAGTGGATCTTGGTGGAATCAGCATTTCGCACAATGTTTTTCAGCTCGAAGAGCGACACGAGAAGCTGAGGAATGGCATGGCCCAGCAGATAATTTTTGAGACTTCGATAGATCAGAAGAGTGAAGAGGAGTGGCGGAAGAAGAGCTTTCCCGATCCGATCACGGAGTGTAAGCCCCCACCACCGGCACAGGAGTTCCAGACAGCACGCCTGTTCCTCTCTCACTTCGGGTTTCTCTCACTAGAGGCATTGAAGGTGACCTGACACTTCTTAGTGTTGTGCACATGCCCTCAGCACCCGTACGGCCTGGCTTGGCAAAGGAAGAAAACTAAGTTTTGTTAGCAGAAAATCTTCTTTGCAATTCTAACTGCTGTTAGAATCAAAGTAATGGATTCCAGTCCTCCGGGATTGAGAGCAGGGTTGTGAAAGGCCGTGCCTCAAGTTGACTGTGCTCTGAATAGGTGGCTGTAGCTTTATTTTTGCAGTGGGTACATAAGCCATCACAGTCGTGTGTTCGTACTTGAAATCATGCCCTCAGCGTGAATTGGGTTTTGGGGGTGGTATTTTAAGAGTTTCTGAAATACGATTGCCTTAAAAGTTCTGCTCCAGAGATGATTGTGCTGAAGTGGTTTAATAATATATAAAGATTTGGGAGTACCTATAGGTTGTGGAGCTCTCTTTTTAAAGTTAAAATAACAACAGCGTATAGAGATGATCCATATTCTTAATTTGGAATTCTGCCTCTTACCTGTGGATCCTCCCTTTTTATTTGTTGCATTTCCTTCCAGAAAACCATCAACAAAAGTAGACAATGGAGTTTTTGCAAGAATTATGTCCAAAAGTTCTTAGTATTTTACATATTATTGGTATGTAAGTTAATAAATATGAAAATACACATATGTCTATAGTTGTGGTATTTCGAAAGTATCTGCTGCCTTTGTTGCGGTAGCTAGCACTCTTTTTGACCAAAATGTTATGTCCGTATTGCTGGCAAAATATCATTTTTATTTATTGAGGAGAGTAGAATGCAACAAACTGTCCAACTGTTATGCTTGCTGTTACTCGTTTACAGTAACATGATTATATTGCATAGAAATTTGTGTATGATTTTGCTCTTAGGAGCAAAGGGGAATTGTCTCTTTATATTTTAATGGATTATTATTGAAGCCATAAAGATCTTCTCAGTTAGGAAAGATGGGGTTTTTTTAAAGCTGTTGAACTCTCTCTGTTGGACAGGAACCTGCTAACAGTCGTCTACCTCCTCACCTGATTGCACTTGACTCTGCTCTTCCTGGGTTTTTTGATGACCTTGGCTACTTGGATTTACTACCGTGTCGTCCTTTTGATACTGTTTTCATTTTCTACATGAAGGCAGGCCAGAAAACAAGCCAGGAGGTAAGTGAAAGCGTAGAGTGCCAACTAGGCTATATTGTCTTGTTTCTAGTAGTCCTCAAGCGAATAAAGCATCGCTGGGAATGACTGGAGTGGAGTATCAGACTCAGGGGTTCTGGGCTCTGTGTTTATTTACAGTGTGAACTATAACAAGTCCCTGCGTACTCTTTTCATCTGTAGGTTGAAGTACCTTACCCACGTTTAGGATCGTTGTAACAACTTTTATATATATATTTAATATCTATTAAATCATTAATAGTATTTTTGATATCTGTTCTGTCCTTATTGTCCTTATTTGTAGAGTTCAAAGACTCGTATCAGAAATGCATTTCCTATTTCTTGGCTCAGCTTGCAGGGAAGGTTGCCGTTTGTTCCAGCAGTGTGCAATGTCCAGGTAGTTTGGTTCAATTCTAGTGTTAAACACATGTTAAAGGAATGAAAAACTTTCTGCAAGTAAGAAAGTATTATTGCTTTGTAAGTCTTTACACTATACTATTTACATTGAAATGCGATTAGGTTAATCAGGTTAATTTGTGTAAATCTAAATCGTGACTTCTTTAGACTGTGACCTAGAAACTCACTAAGACGGCTTATGGGCTCATTAGGAAAGGCTGTTTCTATAGTACCTTCTCCTCGTTCCATTCATAATTCTCATAGTGAAGAATAGAAGCGTAGCTTCCGTAATAAATTACTGTGCCAGTGCCTCATGTTACTGTGGATGCACAGTTGACAAAACACTGTAGCACCTTCTACTGCTGCATGGAATACACTAATCCTTGAAACCAGGATTCTGTGAGTTTTCAAGTTGAGGTTCAGAGTAGCCAGTACACAGTCCTTCCATCTCCAAAGTCAGCTATGAAACAAGATAAGCGAGGTTTGCCTTCCAGCTGAAATGTGTTCCTGCTGAGCTGGCAGAATGCTTTTTTCCCATCTGATGCTTATATGCTCTTACAGATTTAGACAGATGAGATTACTTAGTCCTGCAGAACTTGCCAGCCTTTGGAAACCCAATTAGTATGGGGTTTGCCACGTAGTTTTAAGAAAATCTTGTGTTTGGGAGATTCTGGACAGATTTAGACACAGTATAACTCCTGTTTCACAATTCCCAGACATCTTGCTGTGATTCCTGAGCCTTTCAGGCTGTGCAAAGTCGCAGTGGCAGTCCAGTTAATAACATACCCGCCTCTGTGGGCCTGAGCTGAGCGAGATACTGCTCCCATCTTTGAAGAGACCTGTGACTTATTTCTACCATGTTTCTTTTTCAATATTAACAATCGAGGAGGAGATCAGAGCCAAGTTGTGACACAGTTTCTGCTTGGAGCAGGGCTGGCTGCCTGCTCCTGCTCAGCCATCTCTGTGTGCGTGAGTTCGTGCCACTTCAGCTCGGGACCTCGTTCTGTTCCGAGAGGTGACCCGCTGTCCTTTCGCAAGGAGGGCCGTCAGCTCTGTTTCGTTGGATGCTGCAGAGCCCGGAACGGTGGCATCTAGCCTGCTGCTTATTGCATCAGGCCCAAATATTCTCCTGGGGTGGTAGGCTTTTACAGTTGAGAAGAGTTGCATGGCATTTATTTCTACAGGGTAATGAAACTGCCCACACACTTTTTACAGCGCTGTACTTCACATCATTAAGTGTCCTTTGAAGATACCCCCTTGTCCTTGCTTTACTGTAAATTCTTTTTTTGAATGGGCTCAGACATAAAACCATATAGATGTATAAAGCCTGAGCTTGCCTATTTTCTGAAGTTGTCTTCTAAACTGTACTTATCTCAATTCAGTCTGAAGCGTAGCTATGACTTCAGTGTGCTCAGTAGTGAGAATAATAGTAATATTTCAATGCAACGTGTCTAGTCACTGCTGAATATTGTACGAGGCATTGGGGGGGGTGCCAGGGCGGTGTGGATACGAGGAGCCTCCTGTCTGGAAGCTTTCCTTCCAGCGCTGTCCCTTCCTTTGTGCTGCCCCCGCACAAACCAAAATCAAAGATGCTCCTGCCACAAAACAAGTTCTCACGTGGCCCAGAAAGGATGGATGGACACATGGCACAGTGTTGTCTGTTCTACAAATCCCAAGGGCTCTGGTAGACCAAATCACAAATCATCCGTGTCTCCCTGCGTGCCGTTTGGTGAAGGTCTCGACTTTCACTTGGTCGCAACGGGATAAAAATTCCCTGTGGATGTGGAAACAGCCCAGGCCTTTATAAAAGGAGGATTAAAGTTTAAAGTGAACGCTACAGTGTGACATTTGATTAAAGAGCGTGCTCAATCCTGCTGCAAATTGTTTTGCAAAATCTGTTTCATAATTTAATGTGTGGTGAGGCCTGCCTTCAGAATCGTTGTATGTCATGTACAGGTGAGTAGGGATAAAATACCTTTCTCCTAAAATCTCATCTGAGTTCAGTAGTGAAAATTGTCCAGAAAATTCCCATGTTACATTTGATGCTAATGCAGATTCTGTGCTGAACAGTTCTGGGGTTTTATCCCTGATGAGTGGGTAAAAATCTCAAAATTGCCATTTCTAGCAGTATGATTAACTATTTTACAGGCTCTGGCAACGATGGCAGAAAGACAAGTTGATCGAATAGGCCATTGCCAAGCAGGATGGGAGGATGCTGGGCAGCAGGGAGTAGTGTCCATGTAGAAAGTCTGGGGTTCCGGGCTTGCTGAACCATGTCAGTGACCCACAATTTAAATTAAAACAATGGGGAGGAATAGAGCTGCTTCCTGGGGTCCGCTGTGCCTACCACGGTGCTGCTGGTTGTTTCAGATCCTGAAGAACATGGAGTCTTCCAGAATTGTTCAGCCACACTTCCTGGAGTTCTTGCTGTCTCTTGGCTGGTCCGTTGATGTGGGGAAGCACCCTGGGTGGACTGGCCACGTCTCAACAAGCTGGTCAATCAATAGCTGCGGCGATGACGAGGGACCTGAACAAGGTAAGACACAGCAAATGGTGTAATGTTAAATCAGGCTGCTTTAGGAGTCAATTATTTTAAAATTCTTGCTCCTGGATACCCATCCGAGCACTTGCATATTTTTTTCGGATAAATGCTGATGTTTACTAGAAAGGAATGTGTAAATATTAGATTAAGCTTCAAGCCAAAGTGAGCAAAACTAATGTCTGTATGTTGTTGGGAGGAAGTAGCCACAGCAAGAAATACCTCTGTGCTATATTTTTAGCAGACTTAATGAGTCTTTAATATATTATCCAAAACCAGTGTTTGGGTGAAATTGGATACAGATTGTGCCGCATATTGGCAAACAGACTTGAAATACTGTGTGATTTTTAGTGTTCTGTAAGTAGATTAAAGTGAGATGTTCGCTAATAAGTTAGCCCTGTAATTGTGCTGGGTAGGAAGTAATGAAAACAAGCTGCTGTTTGTAGGTCACGGTGGCTGGAGCCCACACACAGCTCTTCTGTCCTGCTTAATTTACTCTGCTTTTTTCCACTCGAGCAACTCCTCCTCTGGGCTTGTCATATACCACCCTCTCCCCATTCTGTCAACCAAAATGATCCTCAGGGTAGTGAATTACTGTCCCGGGGTGGCAAACTGGAGGTCGGGGTAGTTTCTGCCTTGAACAACTTAATCGGCTTACCTGGGATTCTGATGGTGTCGGGGTTGGTTTCAGTGTGGTTCATGGTCACTGCTCCAAGGGCCAGACCTCGTCTTGGTGGTCTTTAGAGCCTCAGCCTTCTGCTGTGGACCACACGAAGGCATTGAACAGGCTGGTCCGGCTTGTTCAACGCTTTTGACCTGGCATTTGCATCAGGTGTGACACCATTACTGCTGCAGTTGCTTAAGCATAGCTCTTGCTCGGCTTTCCCTTCGCTGTGCCTTGGGAATGCTCTTCACCTGTAACTGCGGCCAACTGAAGGCTTCTCTGCTCATTTGTAGAGTAGAAAAAGGATGGAAAGCTTGAAATGCTGGGGAGAGGCTGAGAGAACAGAGGCACGGCTTTGTCTGAACAAGTCAGGAGAGGTTACAAAATGGCCAGGTCTTGGTTTAATTTTCCTTTGAGGACAGGGTCGGACTGTGCTTTACTCGGAGGCAGACCCCCCTCCCTTCCCTTTGTGGTCAGCTTTGTCAGTCCAGCTGTGCAGAAGGCAGTGCCCCGAGTTAGTGAGGGAACCTGTTTTGATGTGGGCTTTTAAACTTCATTTTTTTTCAACCATTTGGATTGGATCACAGACCACCAAATAGTTGGATTAATTCAACGAATTGGGGGAGGAAGGAACAGAAAAAACATTCAGGGATGGGAGGGAGGAAGGACTACTTACTAACCTGGTTCTGCTGTTGGAAAAATCCATGAGTGGAGTGGTACCTTTTGCAAGCAGCATCTAAAGAACTGAAATGGTAGATTTAAAGTAGACTTGGATCAACTTGTGAAGATTGCTTGCTTTGTTTGCTCCTTCAGTCTTTGCTGTGACTAAAAACTATTTATTTAGTTAAACATATTTTTCTCTTTGTGAATGGCTCTGATTAAAAGCCCATTCAGGAGTTCAGCATCCTGGCCTGTATCAGCCATAGTGATGCACTGGGGTGGTGATCACCCCCCTGTGCTCAGCGCTGCTGAGGCCACACCTCGAGCACTGTGTTCAGGTTTGGGCCCCTCACGACAACGAAGGTGAAGCATTGAGGTGTTGGAGTGTGTCCAGAGAAGGGCAACGGAGCTGGTGCAGGGTCTGGAGCACAAGTCTGATGAGGAGAGGCTGAGGGAACTGGGGGGGTGTTCAGCCTGGAGAAAAGGAGGCTGAGGGGAGACCTTCTCGCTCTCTACAACTACCTGAAAGGAGGTTGCAGAGAGGTGGGTGTTGTTCTCTTGTCGCAAGTAACGAGTGCTAGGACAAGAGGAAATGGCCTCAAGTTCTGCCAGGGGAGGTTTAGATTGGATATTATGAAAAATTTCTTCACTGGAAGGGTTGGCAAGCATTGGAACAGGCTGTCTAGGGAAGGGGTTGAGCCACCATCCCTGGAGATGTTTAAAAGACAGGTAGGTCCAGTGCTGAGGGATGTGGTTTAGTGGTGGACTTGGTAGTGTTAGATTAACTCTGTGACTGGATTCTGTGATCTTAAAGGTCTTTTCCAACCTACATGATTCAGTGGTTCTAGAAAAGCTTCCAGTGAGATGTGATTAAAATAAATTCACAGGCACATGCTTTGGTTTTGTTTCGCTGCACACCCCCAAAAGCAAAGAAGTTCGTAACCAGTTGGGTTTGGGTTGTGGTGCTGCTCCCTGAGAGCTGTGGACTGGAGGTGCAGGAACATGGCCCTGATGGTGAAGCATCACTCCTGCGTGCCTCTGGCCACCTCCCTGGCAGCGTGCTGAATTTCACGGCTCCATTGGTTTTGCTGAGGCAGCTGTTCCAGGAACCCTGCTATAAACTGAATTGGAGAAATAATTCAGCTTAAAGTCCTTCATAGTCTTTCTGAAGGCGGTATGAATCATAGAATCACAGAATGGTTTAGGTTGGAAAGAACCTTGAAGATCATCGAGTTCCAACCCCCCTGCCATAGGCAGGGACACCTCCCACCAGACCAGGTTGCCCAAGGCCACGTCCAGCCTGGCCTTGAACACCTCCAGGGATGGGGCCTCAACAACCTCTCGGGGCAACCTGTGCCAGTGCCTCACCACCCTTAAAGTGAAAAACTTCTTCCTAATGTTCAATCTAAACCTGCCCTCTTCCAGTTTGAAGCCATTCCCCCTTGTCCTGTCACTACATGCCCTAGTAAAAAGTCCTTCCCCAGCTCTCCTGTAGGCCCCCTTTAGGTACTGGAAGGCCGCAATAAGATCTCCCCGGAGCCTTCTCTTCTCCAGGCTGAACAGCCCCAACTCCTTCAGCCTCTCCTCATAGGAGAGGTGCTCCAGCCCTCGGATCATCCTCGTGGCCCTTCTCTGGACACGCTCCAGCAGGTCCATGTCCTTCTTATGTTGGGGGCTCCAGAGCTGGACGCAGTACTCCAGGTGGGGTCTCACGAGAGTGGAGTAGAGGGGCAGAATCACCTCCTTCGCCCTGCTGGCCACACTTCTTTTGATGCAGCCCAGGATGCGGTTGGCCTTCTGGGCTGCGATCGCACATTGCTGGCTGATATGGGGAAGGAAAAGGGGATGGCGGGGTGGTGTTGTAATTTACTTACAGCACGGCTCCACCAAAGAGTTGTTTTCTCTCTAGTGTGAGGGCCTGATGTGCTGGGCAGCTGTGATGGGGGCATAGATGGGAGCTGAGAACAAGGGGCTTTCTTGCCTTGGGTTTGATTCAGGAGAGCCTTTTTCTAACTCTCCTTGGCAGAAGAAAAGACATAGAGAAAAGTCTGTAAAAAGTGGCTTGAATTCTAGAATAGTATCTCGCCAAAGTGGTAAGTGTTAGAATCCTTTGGAAATTTAATGACTAACTGAATGATGTCTGTGAGAGCAAACAGTTAGAAATAGCTACTAAGATGAATTCTTGTGGCTGACGTGCCTACTCAATCCGAGGGAAGTAGGGTATGCAGTACAACGGAAATGCATTCAAAGTGAATCCTTTCCCAACCCAAACCACCATTTCCTTCAAGACAATGAAAAAGTTTATCTGAGAATGGTTGTTGGCCATGAGATTTGACTGTGAATTCTTGTTTTAAAATGAGATTTGTGTGATTTCTTCTCATTGTGTTTGAAGGTCTTCTCCTGAGGCAGTGTGTAAAGAGGTCGAGCTTCCTTTTGACTAAACTTTCCTTTTATGTCAATTTCAGATGAGCTAATTATTTCAGAAGATGTTGGGGCAAGTATCTTCAATGGGCAGAAGAAGGTGCTGTATTACGCGGATGCCCTGACAGAAATAGCTTTTGTTGTCCCGTCCCCAGTGGAGTCCCTGAGTAAGATCACTTTGTACATGCTGTTTACAAAAACCAAAACGGCACTTTTTGTTGGAGAGGTTTTTCAGAAGCAGAATCTAAATAAGCTAAATGGTAGTGTGTCTAGCAAGATCCTTGTCAGAAAGCTACTGATGTTTAAATGACAACAGCTTAATGCTTCGACTCCTTCCTAAGGTGGTATCTGTTCTGTGCCCCTTTTTCTCAGTGTAAATCTCAATATACGTCAAGGTTTGCACAGCAGTATCGCTGTTCCCCTGGGTGCCTTAGCTTCGACATATGGTTCACCATCAACTGGTGATGCTTTTGATGCTTTTCCCCCCCACACACACACACTAAAACCAGTGTGCAAAACTTCCCTGGAATAAAAGGGCTGTGAGGAACAGATAGCCATAGGAAGGAGGAGACTGTATACCATAGGAAACGGATGGGACACTTCTAAATCCATAGGGAGTGCTTTAATTGCAGTCTGTTTCTGGAATAACTGGCAGTTGTCCACTGCTGAATCCTCTTCCTGCTTTTGAATGCTATATTGACTTGACTGCAAATCTATGTATGTTTAGTTTCAAAAACCTTACAACTTTTTTTAGTTTCAAAACCTTGCATATGATGACTGCTTAAGATTTTTGGCAGAAGAAAAGACAAAACCCACCTTTCTTCTTCTGGCTTACAGCTGATTCACTGGAAAGCAATGTCTCTGACCAAGAAAGCGACTCCAACATGGATCTGCTGCCAGGGATATTGAAGCAGCAGTCTCTGACACTTGAACTCTTCCCCAATCATACAGACAATCTTAATCCCTCCCAGCGGGTAAGGCAAAACTTGCATTGAAAAATGGCGTTATTCTTCCCTCCACCCACCCCCCAAGAAGCACACTGGCAATGCTACAGTGTTATTTAATGGTATATGATTTGGTTTCATAGCATTTGGAGCTACTTGTTCCTAGCCATTAATCTTTAATATCTGCTTTGGTCCTGCCAGAATTTGCCTCTGCAGTAGGAGATTGCAAGGTTACATCAAATATAAAACTTAAATGTGCTAAGTAGTAATACTCTGTGTACTGAAATCTTGAAATGCAGGCAGGAAAAGTATTTGCAGTATTTATAAAGTAATTGAGACTCCAATCCATGCTTGGAAATTTAGGATGGATAGACACGAACACTTTTCATACGTACCCAGTTTAAAATGGTATGTGTCAGTTGCGTCTGAAGTATCGGATGTGAAGTTGCTTTTGTATGGTGGCAAAGCAGAAAAGCGTGAAGTGCTCTAACAGTTAACAAAGGATTTACAACTGCTTATTTCTTGTATAGAATTCACTTCCAAATGTATATTTAGGTACTGATTAAGATCTTTGAGAATATTAAAAAAACCTTGAACCAGTTTTTTTAAGAGTTAATATATTAATTTATGTTGAATATAAGTATCGTGACGACCCAGATTACTGTTTCTCAGTGGGTAGTTACACCGCAGCTGCCCCACTTCAATATTTGGCAGAGGTTGTACCTGTCTGAGATCTAAAAGACTAAGGAGCAACTGTGGAAATGCTTGTTGGATGCGTGACTGAACTTGTGTTGTTTGCAAATGCTACTCTTCCCTTGTGTTCAAAACAGCTCAGTCCTACTTCCAGATCCAAGCGGGTGCCTCAGGGCCGGACCATTCCACCAATGGGACCTGAAACCAAAGTGTATGTGGTCTGGGTAGAACGTTATGATGATATAGGTGCGTAGAAGTTCTTATTGTTCGCTAAAGTAACAGCAGAGCAGGAACCAGAGGAAAAACTCTGTTGCATTCCTCTATAAAATGCTAAATCCTTATTAATGTCTGTAACCAATGTTTTTAAGATTCTAAACCAGTTCTTTTGATATTTGAGTGGTGGTCCATGGGGTGTACATGAATCAGTGACATGTAAGTCTGGAGATTATTTTAGCTCTGACAGTACACGTGAAATGCCGTCATGCACCTTCTTAAGCTGAACACACAAGTAAGTGTGCACCCCTGTTTCTGAGTTCCTCTCAGCTGCTGTCTCCTCAGAGTGGATCTGTTGTTCTTCCTCTAAAAAAATTACTTCTGACAGCTGCTGCTTGTGTGCTGAAGAGGTCATCATCCTTCTTGGTTTCATGGTACCTTTGAAACCTTTTGTTGTGTTCTGTCTTGCGGGAGGGTTCATTTATTCTGTGCTCAGGGTGCCCGTTTCACGCTGTTCAGTCCAGCTTCCTTTCTGCACCTTTGTTCAGGCAGGGTCCTGCGCCTCATGCAACTTCATGGTTTAGTTTGACATGTTCTCTCTGACTGGCTCACCTGGGAGAGACCATCCTGTTACAGCTATGCCGTGGGTGATTGAGTACGTGGCTTGAGGAGTCCTTTGTCCCCAAGAGCTTCTTGTGTTCTGGTTCTAAGCCATGACCTGGCTTTAGTGCTGTGTCAGAGCCCCTCTGTACCGGCCTAGCCCAGCAGGGTCTCTAACACTGGCCTGTAACGGATACTTTATTCTGTCTTTGGTTTCTAATCCTGGTTCCTAGTCTGGCAGTAAGGGTGGACCTCAATTAAGCCCCTAGCTCCTCCCAGAGGAGAGCAGCCACGAGAATGGGAGCCATCAAGAGGAAGCTTCCGATAAAGTGTAGGTTTAAAGTCTCAAGAAGACCACCTTGTCCACAGCGCATCCCTCAGAGCTTTACTGCAATCAGGAGGTGGACATGAAGTTCTGCAGCATCATTTCCTGATCCAGACATTGGCCCAGAGGGTGTTTCTCTAGCTCCACGAGTCACCCAGCTGCTTTGGTTCCCAAACTGGTGTCCCTGACCCACTTTTCTTGGGTGGCAGCTAAAGCCAGCTCACTGCAGATGCAGCAACTGTGCTCCACAGGCATGTTTCTGCTTGGCTGCTTCTTTCAGCAGCCGTAGGAATCTCCCAAAGCTCTGGGCTTGAAGCTGAAGAAGTGAGTTTGTGAGCCTCAGTAAGAGTGGCAGTTGGACTGGGGACGGGGTGGGGGGTGTGCTCCTGAAAGTGGCTCCTAGCCCAGAGGCTTTGCCTTATGCTCCTTATGTTTTTGACTTTTGCCTTATGATTCTGGTACATCTTTGAATCTGGACAGTGGTAAAGCTGTCACTTCGTAGTCTAGTCTATTGCCCCTGTGCCAACTGCCTGCCCTCCCTCTTGCTCCATCTCAAAGGACTTCCATGGCCCTCCATGCTCTCCCTCTGCTAGCTCCAGCTTTTGTGTGCTCTTAGCATCCCAGCTCTGATGGCAAAAGGTGTTTTCAGGCCTTATACTCTTTCTGCTGGAAGAGATTCCTTCCAGGGATCGAGATCTTACTTCCTCCTCCTGCAGCTTCGTTATCCAGTCCCTTGTTGCCAAGTGCGTGGCAGCCGAGTTGTAGGTTACGGTGAGGATGTGCGGAGCGTGGATCTGAGGGACAACACCATGTTTGTTGGAGCAGGGCTCAAGGGAACTGTAGATGTGAGCGGTGGTATCGTTTGAAATTCCCGGCGCGGTTCTTGAGGCTGATTACTTGCGAATAGGTGAAGATGCTGTTGAATAATAATTTGAAAGCTTAATTGTTGAGCGCAGGGTGGCTGAGGTATGTCTATACGCTCCATGAACACTTAAGCTTAAAAACAAACCAAGACTTTGCATCGCTAGCAGTGCAAGAACATCCGTAGTATAAATGCTTGAGGACTGCATGGTTTTGACTGATGATGAATAATCTTTCTTTGTACAAAAACAAAACAAAACCCCCAGACTGTGGGGTAGATAAACTTTATTCAGTGCATCTTCTTCTTACAGAAAACTTCCCCCTCCCTGATCTGGTGTCTGAGACTAGCACTGGTGTGGAAACTACAGCCAATAGTAGCACTTCCCTAAGGTAAGACTGCTCTTATTTACATTTTTTGTCTTGATTCTTGTGGAAAACAGACTTCACAAGAAGTCATGACTGAGATTTTCTTCATTCTTCAGCATTCTTCAGTTTTAACAGGCAACCCTGAAAACTGCAGGCAGTTATGTTAGAAAAGACAGATGAGTTTCCTCAGTGGTTTTTTGTTGTTGTTGAAAAAATGAAAAAGCTTTTCATATCGCTGCAGTTTAAACATAAATTAAGGAACAGAAAATGTGTAGTTTTTATCTTGAGTCTGTGATTAGCCTCCCTCCTGATTGACTCCCTTGTGAGGCAGTTAATGCTGCATACTTGTTGAGAGGGTTAAAGCCCTGTCAGCAGGACTCAAATTCTGCGGTGACAGAAGATCGTAGAAATGGTACAGCTGATATAACTCTTCTCAAGTCCAGAGGACGCACACAGGAGTCCCGCTGGTTGAGCCATGAGACATTTGTTAACATTCTTTTAACGCTTAAAGTGGTCAGTTTTCATCTATGGATTAATTGAAGCAGTGCTATAAAACTGACTTAACAGTTGTGGTTTTTGCCTTAAGATCTACCGTTCCTGAGAAGGAAGTTCCTGTGATTTTCATCCATCCTTTAAACACTGGCTTATTCAGGATAAAACTACAAGGAGCAACTGGGAAATTCAATATGGTTATCCCGTTGGTGGATGGAATGATAGTCAGTAGGAGAGCTCTCGGTAAGCTAAACTCACGTTTTGATTGTTTTTAGTTTTTAAAAATAATAATAACATATCTGCAAAATACATGGTCAGGAATTGTTAATTGGAAAAAGCATTGGGCACGGATGAACAAAATGAAGACCTGCCTCTTGCATGGCAGCGGTAGCAGGAACAGCAGAGGGAGCAGGTGGTCAGCGCTGAGCCCAGAGCAGCGCAGGGCTCCGCCGCAGCTGCGGGAGGAGAGCCGTGAAGGGTTGGAACTAATGATGGTGGAGGAGGGAAAAGGTAAATCCCAGTTGTTTAGATAAGAGATGAGAGTTGTGACCCTAACGTTTAGCGTCGAGAGCCAAGGTGCTGGTGCTAGCTGACTGCCAGAGGGTACCGCTGAATTTTTGGACTGTGCTGGCATGCGGTGTGTGTTCCTTCTGTTTTAGAAGCCAGATAACAATTAAAAGTCATAGCAATTGAGGATTTTTCTAACGTGTTCAACAAAAATACTTCACGTACTATGTGGGCATGTGTTGGGGGTCTGTGTGTGCTGTCTGCCTTTTCCCCTCTTCCTAGATGGATTAGTGGATCTGTGGTATCTGTGCTGCTATAGCTTCAGCAACTGGAAATCTCACTCCAGTGAGAGCCATTCACAAGACAGAGCGAAATGAATAAACGGACATTAAGATACTTGTACAGAAACATAAAACCAACATTGTGGGGTTCTGTTGGGGGTGACTTTCAGGTTCTGGTTTTTGCATGTGTAATTCGGTGATGGGGAAGTTGAAGCCAGACCGGGCCTTTAAATAACACTTGTGAATTCAGCTGATGACAATGGCTTGTACTGAAAAAGAATCAGGTGTGTTTTCCCACAGTTGGGCTGTTTTTCTGCTGCATCAGGACTATTAATATAATGACGTTTGTCTCTAAGTTCAGCAGATGTGGTTTGTTTACAGTCAGGAATCAAGTCCTTTAAGGAAGACACTGTTTCTGCCTGTAAGAAAGTGCTTGTGAAACGGCAAAGGGGTTAACGGACACTTACTTCGTTAGAGGCGTATGAATTTCATTTTGGAATGAAACAGGGTAAAGTCCACTGGCAGCTTTGACCAAATGTTACTGCTTTGGTTCCCAGCCTCCTCCTCCCTGCCATATACAGCTCTGTGAGTTACAGAGAGGTAACGACAGCAAAGCAGCGAGGGGAAGAGCAGCCTGTTTCCAGCCGCAACCCATCAAGTCTTTCCTCATCCCCTGTTCCAAGCAGAAGGCTCTGCCATTCCTACTGGAAAAAAAAGTACTGATGGGTACTTTTTCATGCTGAAGGCTCCCCTGGCATTAGCCAGGGCGACCTGAGGGTCCGCCGGAGCTCTGCCTGTCCTCGTGCAGCATGGCCAGGGGCTGTAGCACTGCACTTCTTGTATTAGCTAGCCTGGGTTCTTTCCCCTCTTGGTCCTGAGGGTGCTGTTGCGGGCAGCCGCTTGGCTCTGGCAAAG
The DNA here is from genome assembly GCA_008711295.1 of Anarhynchus alexandrinus. Lineage (NCBI taxonomy): Eukaryota > Metazoa > Chordata > Aves > Charadriiformes > Charadriidae > Anarhynchus > Anarhynchus alexandrinus. Next base: position 198,910 of record VUYV01000363.1, on the reverse strand, counting down.
CAGAGGAATCTCCTCCTCCTCCAGCCAGTTTAGGGTACCACTGACTTAGTTCCTTATTCATTTTTCACAGTAAGACGTCCTTACCTGGGGACCGTGGTTATCTGTTACCAACTGCTCATTGAGAAAAGTTCTTGCTTGGTGGTGCTGAGCATCTCCCCTGGGTTTCTAGATGGGACAGAACCCAAAATTGTCGTTAGCTGTGAAGCACGCAAAGGACTGCAGACTTGAATTTGTTTAAACTTGATTCAAATGTTGTTTCTTTTTCAGGTTTTTTGGTGAGGCAGACGGTCATAAATATTTGTCGGAGAAAGAGGCTGGAAAGTGATTCATACAACCCCCCACATGTCCGCCGAAAACAGAAAATAGCAGACATTGTCAATAAATACCGGAACAGGCAGCTGGAGCCGGAATTTTATACCTCGCTTTTCCAGGAGGTTGGGCTCAAGAACTGCAACCCCTAGGTCATTATCCTTCCAGGACAATTAGATCAGAGCTTGGTGGCTACAGTAATGAAAACAGTTAAACAACACCAACAACTTTCCTCAGCCCTCCGGAATTCAGGAAATTGTATTCTAGCACAAGTCAGCAGATACCATGTGGGAGGAATGAGAAATGGATCCAAAACATCGCAGTTGGGATAGTGACTTACTTCACCTACTCTCAAAAGGTTACTTCATTCCAGTCTTCCTGGATGCTTGCAACATAATCTCCTCACCCAATCATCTATTCCAGACTAATTAGGAACTGTCTCGTGCTGTGAGAGGAAAACAATCAAAACAAAGCCATCTCTGCCTATAAGGATGGGGAAAAAAAATACAAACAAACCTGCCTTCAGACATCTCGCTACGCCCCCGTGTTACAGGAGAAGGGAGCAGGAGCTCTCCTTTGAGGAGAGTCTGTTTCGGAGCATTAACTGTCCCTGCAAGAACTTAAAAAGACGCTTTCAGCCCCCCCTCAGAGCTCAACAGAAGATCCTTCACTGCTTGTAACCAGTTTGTGTCCCAAAAGCAAGAAGAGGAACATGGCTTGGAGACATCGGGCCATGACGTTCATAGCCGCAGTTCTACAGTTCCCTCGCGGTGGGGAGTGAGCCCGTCCGCGTACGGGCTTTCTGTCGTGCGGACAACACACCACCTGAAACTACCTGACTTTCCAACACAAGTTGTTACTAGATAAGAGCTCTTGGTTATATAAAAATAAGGCTATGACTTTCAGGTCTGTTGCAAAATGTCATATTTAATTTTAGTAGCTTGGTATTTTTTAATTTTTTTTTTTGTGCAACTACTTAATTTATTTTGAAGTGTCTGTATCACCTACTCACTGTTTCCATAAAAAGCGTAAACATCATTGCTTTCCTTCCATTGGATTGAAATCTGAGATTCTGGGGCTGCCTCCTGCCTGATATTTATAGCATAAGCAGTTTTCGCAGCTTCTACAACACTTTTCATAAGCTCCTGTTAAACAGACTAAAACAACTCAAAAAGAAAATTTCTTGAATTCTTCTTTTTCCCTGTTAACTTGCCATTCCATGAGAGCCCCTTTGGCATTATAACTTCAAATTGTTTTGACTCTGCTGTGCTTTCTCCTGCTTGGCAGCGGTGGTTCCCTTTCACCTGGGTCAGAAGCTTTCATTTTCAGGCTGTGCATTTCGCGTGTTCAGGCCTTGAAGGATGTGCTGGCAGAAGATGTTTTACAACCACAAATTTAATATTGGGAATATAAAAGCTGCAGCGGGCGCTGGCGGCCTCGGGAGCGCGTTCAGCCTCCCCGCGCGGTCTTAACGTGTGTTGCAGTAATGACTCACCGCCGGCGCTGCCGGGTGGGCGCAGTGGGTGATCGCCGGCAGCAGCGTGGCTCCCTCTCCTTCCATGAGCAGGTAACAGGAGAGGGCGAGTGGGAGCGGGAATTTGGGGAGCCCCTCACGTTATTCCAAAAGTGGTTTTATTAGCTGTGTAGCGTGCGTTGCAGTAACACCTGCCAGTCCCACAGTTTTTGATATTTCAGTTACTTTTTGCAACAGTTCTGACCTGAAACAGTCTTAATTGTTTCATCACGACTTACTGGCCAAGGACAGACCCCGCTCCCGTCTTTCCATGTGGTTTTCACAAAGAGTTAATGGAAACACAGGCCCCTAAAATACATGTGAAAGGACTTCCAGGATGTCACCCAAAGGGGTTTTAGGTGACATGTGCTTGTAGCAGGGGACAAGCACAGCCGCCTCGCAACTCAGGAGCTCTGAATTTCGATCCAGATGAATCACAAGTGGAAAAACGAAACCAACGCTAAGAAATCTACTCTAGAAGTACGCGTGCTGGCTGGCCCACGCTTGCCTGATGCCCAGGTTGCAAATGGCAGGAGGAGCTGCGAGGCAGCGTTTGGGAGTGGGGACAAAGCTGGGAAGGGAAACTTGGACGCTTCATCCCTCTGCCAAACTCTTGCCAGTATCAATTTAATGCACGGACGCTAAATTTACCCACATTTTGTACGTACCTATTGGATCTAATTAATGGCCAAACACACTTTAGTCCACCGATTTAAAAGGCATGACCAGTGCATGTGTAACAAACAAACATACTGAGCAATCGAATGTCTGCACATCTTCAGTAACGTAACAACAAAACCCACCGACCATAGCTAAGTGTGTGTTATAGGCAAAGTCATTGGTTTATGTAGCAACGAGCTGCAAAAGATACTGCTTTCAGGCACTCGGGTACAGGCAGTAACGTAAAGACGGGGGCATTTGGGGGGACCCGGGCTATTTTCCGCGAAGTCCAAGATAGCCAAACGGACTGCTGGAAAATTTACTTTTTCAGAAGGCATGTGCTTGGCTGAAGGATAGTCTTGGGTCTATTTCTGGGTTCATCTAAAGCACGGGTATGGCACCCACTTGAGCAGCAACAACCGTGAAAGCGATGCAACTTTTCCGAAGTCTTGAAAGAAGATAACTTTTGGGCATGTCGGTGCTGCTGGTCCCACCCCCAGGGAGTGGGAGTTTGTAACGCGCTTAATTTGATTTGTAAAACCAGCTGGTTAACGTTACGCACTGGTGGTGTGACCTGGCCATAAGTGTTGGGTTTTGCTGTCTGAAAAGGTGAACCTTTAAGAAAGTCACTGTTCAGTATAAAAACATTGCAATTACAGAAACGCATTGCCATCCCGCTGGGTTCGGATGTGCTCGCAGCAGCGAGTGCCGCTGGCGGACCTGTGCCAGTGGAAGGTGTCTGCAAGGAGTGTCCCTCCTTCCCCTGTGCCCGGAGAGGTCTCCAACTTCATAATAAAATATAAAACACCCTTTTGGGAATGAAATCCTTGTCCTGTCTAAGTCAGTGGCCAAACTCCAGTGGCTTCAGCCAGTTCAGGGGACAGCCTTGAGCTTGTTTCCCCAAAAGGGAATTTTTTTCAGTTGTGACTGCAAGAACGTGTTAGTCAAGAATCCAGACTTTTTTTTTTTTTCATCACAAACTGCTGTATTGAGTTTTCAGCTTGACAGCGTGCGTGGCTTGGGTTTGCCATGGGTTTGCATTCCCATTCCTCGGAGGTGACGAGCATCGAGCACTTGCTTCGTGCACAGCGTGCCGTTGGCTCGGGCGCCGCAGGTAACATAGCGCTGCAAAAGCTGAGTTGCAAATGTGGCATAATAACTAAACTGAGACTTTCTCTTTTCGTAAGACCTTTCTCTTTGAGTTCATAATTCTGCTTTAGACAATGGCATCCTTTTAATAGTGCAGAAAAAGGGGGGACCGTTGTCACCTTGTTAAACACAATGGTGAAACTACAGAACTTTCAGTACCTTAATAAAGACTGTCTTTTAAAGAAAAGCATTTTTTGTGAAGGTACTTTTAAAAAAAGGCATTACAACCTTGCAGCAAACGGGAGAGGGGAAGGACGGTGCCTGCGGAAGTGAAGGTGTCCGTGTGGATAGCAACGGGTGCGCGGGGCCGCGGGGGAGCAGCCCCTGGCTGCTGGGCTGGCCGTACGCGCTGCGTTCCCCGTGGGTGACCGCCTCCCTTCCCTGAGAGGTTCTGCACGCCCGGAAAGGCGAGAGAACTAAATTTCAATCTAACAGACAAATGTGATGTGATTTTAATGATTGTGTAATTGAGTGATGTCTTTGAAGGCAAACACAGACCTTTTCCACATGGATTTTAGCAGGAGCAATTAGGGATGAGAATGCCAGGTACCACGTGCTTCAAATCATATACAATTTGTATGAATTTCTGTATGTTGCCAAGACATGATCTTTTTGTTCTTATTGTATTTTTCTGTAAATATTCCTGGCGCTAAGTTGTAAAGTAAAGGCAAAATGTAAATATGAAGATGTGAACTATGTTCCCTTGTCTCTAGTACTTTATCTCTTATTTGTTTAGGGAAGGCACACAAAGGCTTGTTTGTATTTATGCCAATTCTTTGTCCAGGAGAAACACATCAAATATTGAATGTAACACAATTAGTCCAATAAATTTTAAAGATTCTTATCTAGTAACTTTGCAGTTGTCCGTTTTTAATATTTTTCCAATGCCTTTGGTTGAAATTATCAGCCAATAGAAATGCTTCCCAGGGAAACAGCAGAGGGATGTAGTAAAATTGCGCACCCTCTGCTACGCAGCAGCTATGGTAACGGTGTGCCGGCTTATATTTAAGGAAATCACGTTGCATCTTGACGGTGCGGGGAATGAAACATGGAAACGCAGCTTTTAAAGGGAGACCCGATGCTCCCGCAATGCAAATGTTCTCGGTGGCTCCGTGTGCTCAGGCGTGGGTGCCCCGGCGGTGCCATGGAGTCCTGCGCATAAATGCAGCGCAGCGTCCTGCGGGTGTTAGAGGTGGCTTTTAGTGCTGTGCTGATGGAGGATAATCTGACTTCTCAGTCGTTTGGAGTGGGGAATTGCTGGGCAGGAGGGTCCCGTCTCCCGAAAAGCGACGCACCCAGCGAGCTGCGGGGAGCGAGGAGAGCTTCAGGAACCCCCGGCAGAGGTGGGGTCCGGCAGTGCCCCTCCAGCCTCGCACCAGTCAGCCAAACCACCCCCCGACCATCTCGAAGCTCGCCAGGGAGGTGACAAACTCTCACTGTGGGTTTCCTGGGTTGGGGCTGCGGTGTTTGGTCCGTCCGCACTGTCTGTGTGTCTCGGTGCTTTACTGCGGAGGCACTGGGGGGGGTTACCCAGTGGTTCCCCTGCGCTGTCCCTGGCACTGCACCTTCCCAGCAGCTCTCAACGCGAGATGCTGCCTTCGGGACGTCGACCTTTCGTGAGCTGTCCACAGGTCGACTTACCCGAGGGCCGGAACAAAAATGCTGAGCTGACCATTCCAGAAATCGCAAACAGGCCAACATTAACATTGGTGTTCTACAGCTCCATCTTCCACCACTTCAGCAGGGGCCGCCTGCCCGAGCTCCTCACCACGTTGCTTCCAGGGAAGGTCAGGGCAGGTCCCACACTGATCTCTGAAGAATGACAAAAATGAGTGATAAATAGTTAAATATCTTTTCTCTGCAGTCCCAAAGCACAGGGCCAGAAGCAGAGAGGGCTTTCTGGCATTGGGTTTGGAGGCCTGATCTTTCTCCTTCCCTACAAAGGAGGCAAAAGGCACTCGGCAGAGTGGCCCGTCCCTCTCCTGGGGGGATGGGAAACATTGGCTGTCTTTGCCACATGTCTTGCCCGCTGCTGTGGGCTTCTTGCTCATTACAGGGTTCTTCCCATCACTTTCCCAGTGGCTTTTCCCCAGTTTTCATTTTGCAGAGCGCAGTTTCTGGCTGTGCTTCTGCCATGCTGGGAGTTGGCCTTCAGCCGACGTCCGCTCCTCCTCAAAAACCCTTTCCTTTGCTGTGGTTCTCATAACACAGGTTTTCAGCCCAAAGTGGAGAAGCTCTTTGTCCCTGAAGATGAGCTTGCACTGGGCTGTGCTGAAGCGTCTGGTGGCAGGTCACCCAGTGGCCCAAATCCCACTTTGAGCCCAGCAGCTCAAAGGCAACTCAAGCGGCTCCTCCGCCCCCCGGCACCAAGAAGCTCTTTGGGTGGCTGTTCTTTTATTAATGCTCCTCCCATGCAGCGATGGTGTTTGATGCCGAAGCAGTAAACGGAGTCACAGAACGGCTGTCGTGCTCCAGGGCGTCATTTTGGAGGCACCACACAGGCCGTTGCTGTAAACACAGGAGTAACAAATCCAGGGATGGAGGCAGAAGTGGCCGCGGTGCGGAGCAGCCCAGGGACAGTCGGTCTCACCCTCTGCCACAGTCAGAAAATAGAATTAATTTCTAATTCGCTGTTAACTGAGGGGAGTTGCTCTGCGGGACGCGCAGCAGCGGGCAGCACCCCGTGTCCTGCCCAGCCCGGGCCAGCCGAGGAGCCCAGGCGCTTTGCCATGGGGGATGCAGAAGAGACATCTCATCCCCAGTGCCCTCCACCAGCCTCTTCGTCAGCTCAGTTCCTATAAACTTGCCAGAGGAAGCAGGAGAAACACCACACGCTGACGCCCAATACACCCAATTTTCTCGCGGCAGCATGGCTAATTCTGACCACAAATGGAGCCAAATTGCATTACAAATAATTTTCCAGGGTGAAATGTAATTTAGTTACTGCTTTAAGCTGAGAAAATATTATTTGGCTGCTGGCAGTGAATATGCGTCTGTCAGGAGGGGGGTTAAGAGGCTGAAGGTGGAGCTGGGCTGAGCCGTGGCTGTGGGCGTCCTCCAGCGCAGCGGTTTGGGTGGTGGGTGCCGACGGGGTGTCCCCCAGGCAGAGCAGGTGCTGTGGGTGTCCCTGGGCTGTAGGTACCAATGGGGTGTCCCCAGGCCAGGCAGATGCTGCTGGGGTGTCCCTGGGCTGTGCTGGTGCTGTGAGAGCATCCCTGGGCCATGTTGGTGCCGCCGGTGTGTCCCAGGGCCACATCAGTGCTGCTGGGATGTCCCTGGGCTGTGCCAGTGACACCGGGGTGTCCACAGGCCACACTGGCAGGGCATCCCAGGGCTGTGGGGGGCACTGGGACATCGCAGGGCTGTGGGTTGGGTCATCGCCGTGACAACAGGCCCCATCACAGCATCATGGAGGAGGGCAGCGTGTTGCCGTGGCAACCAGGAGCATCCCCGGGGTCTCAGCCCTGGTTTTGGGCTGGGGCCTGGTGTGGCTTTGTGCACTGCTGGGGGGGGAAACCCCTCACTCCCAGCACTGCTGCAGGAGCTGCGGGCAGCACCCGGGGCATGGCAGCGGCCCAGGGGAGGCTCACCTGGGCACACGTGGGGTTTAAACCTGCTTTCTGCTTCCTGTGGGAGCAGTGATATTTTCTGCTTTATTGTATGTGCTGTGTCAAAACCACCTGCCCGCACGCGGGGGCCGGCTCTGCCTTTGACCCCGATGGGGGGCGATGGGAAGAGGCGATGCACCACGGCTCTGGGGCTCACGCCAGCTTCTCTTACAAAGGTTTTCCTGGGAAAGGCAGAGATGGGCCGATTAATCCCGGCGGCAGAGGGAAACGCTCGCTGGGCTGCCCCCGGAGCCGGTGCCGGTGGGACGAGAGGAGCCGCGGTGCATTGGCACCACCACCTTCCCCAGCTCCGGGGGAACAGGCTGCTTGCGGGTGGTGAAGCCGCTCCCCGCGGCAGGGCAGAGCCCTGGCAGCAGCGGGGTGTCTCCGAGGGGCCGTGGCCTCCCTCCTGCCCAGACCCCGGAGCACTGCGGGCACGGGTGGGGTGGGGGCTGGGGGTGCCCAGAGCAGCGCCTCCGCAGCGCTCCAGCCCCACATCCCGACCGAGGCTTCCCCGAGCCGGCGCCGGGACACGTGTCGTGTCCTTCCAGGCAGGGCCGAGGGCCGAGGGCCCCCACGCTCCCTCCGCAGCCCGTGATGGAAGCACATTGGATGACATTATTAAATGATTCAGTGCATTTTCTGCCTCTTAAAGTACTTAATATACGTGCCTGTGTGATTCATTATTATTATTATCTAATAAAAGATTATCTGACTCACTTTCATGTTTCTTCCAATTACAAATTGAAATTGTTCCCACTATGACCTTGCAGCTGCTAGATTTTCTAAAATTAGCCATAATGATGCATTTTACTAAGATAATTAATTAGCTAAACTGAGAAAATTGAGTAGTAGAACTGCTTCACATGCTGCTAATTATCTTTTATTATGTCATCTTTACATGCAAATAAAGAAATATTGTGATTATTTTAAATACTGTTTTCATTAGCTAATATACTTGTTAGCATAGCGATGGCTCGATTCTTCCTCGGCAGCAAGAGCCCTTGGGGACTCCGCTGCTTATTGACTGCAGGACTCTTCCTTTCAGATTAAGAAAATATAGTTATGGTCCAAATTAGGTTTATTTTGTCGATTTATTTTAACGGCGGTGACGGCCAGCAGGCGGGAGGGTGTCGGAGCTGGCAGGAGAGCTGGGAGCGCTGAGGGCTCCTGCTGAAGGTCGGGGGCTCCCGGGCGGGGGGAGGGGGCAGGCAGGGGTGCTGGCCACAGACGCCTCTTCCCCAGGGGCCCGCCTTGCCCAGGATGTGCCCCGTGATCCCAAGCTCCGGTCCGGCCATCCCGGAGCACCCGGAGCAGCTCCCGGCACCTCATGGGAGTCTGGGAGCAGTGGGGGGCGTGCAGGGTGGGTGCCATGCAAGGTGCTGGGCAGAAACCCTTCCGAACGGACACCGTTCGGAAAACGGTGGGGCATTTTGGGGCAGCAGCAGCGGTGCGGTGAGGAGGCTCGTGTCCCCCTGCTTCCATCAGAGGTTTGCTGCTCCAAGAGCCAAGCTGGTCGGCAGGATCCAGTGCAGGATGCTGAGACCCCCCTGTTGCTCCCCAGCACCCCTGTGGGGCATCTGCTGGGTTTTCTGCCCCCAGCCTTGGCTTTGGCACTCCGGTCCCTTCCTCAGCACAGGCAGGATGGGGCAGGGGATGCACTTTGCTCCCCGCAGCCTTTTGCTCATAAATAACAACTATAATTTATACCAGTGGGGAATTTGGGGTGGGGGAAACAGGTCTCTGGGTAGGTGGCTTTTCACGGCCCTATAACAACCCAGAGGGATGAAGATTTGAGGACTGGTCATAGGGATCATAGAATCACAGAATGGTTTGGGTTGGAAGGGACCTTTAAAGGTCATCTGGTCCAACCCCCCTGCCCTGGGCAGGGACACCTCCCACCAGCCCAGGTTGCTCCAAGCCTTGTCCAACCTGGTCTTGAACACCTCCAGGGATGGGGCAGCCACAGCTTCTCTGGGCAACCTGCGCCAGGGGCTCACCACCCGCACAGGGAAAAATTTCTTCCTCATATCTCATCTAAATCTCCCTCTTTCAATTTAAAACCATTCCCCCTCGTCCCATC
>VUYV01000363.1:173304-189337 GCA_008711295.1 Anarhynchus alexandrinus | reverse complement strand
GGCTTTCTGGGCTGTGAGCACATATTGCCTGCCAGCAGCCTTTTTCCCTTGGGAATACTAGAGCTTTTCTTCCTTAAATTTCACATCCACCGCACTGGTGGATGTTTCTGGTGCTGCTGTTTCTGAAACACCGATGATAATTACAGGCTGGTTTGCCCTGGGGATTGGATTTGCTATGTGGTCCAGAGCCCTCATGCACGTCCATCCCCTGCATGTTCCTGAGGACACTGGGGACAGCCCAGTGTGGCTGTTTGCAACCCACAGCCCCGTCTTTATTCTGCAGAAACCTGTTGCAGCAAAACTGCTGAACTGTGTCCCGGTGCCAGCACAAACCCCGGCATGGTGGCAGCTCCCTTTCCCAGGGACAATAATGTCACGTTGTTAGGAATTCACATCAGACCAGACCTGCTATTGCTCCGAAAATAAATTTCTTTGCAATTTTGTGTAATTAAGTAGTAATTAACTTCCTAAGCAGTTGTTTAGCCATTCAGATGCTGAGCAATATTTATGGCTGGTGATTGCCATGAGAGGGGAGGACGGAGTGGAGCGTTGCCGCACTCGGGGCTCTCCCGCAGTGGGGATGGCGGTGGTGGACCAGAGGGGACGCTGGGGGGTGGCTTGTGCCAGGCTGCCCCAGGACCCTGGAGATGACAACTGGTGGGCCCCGGGAGCTGCACCACGCTGGGCACCACCAGCAGCACCACGCCTGGGGATGGAGGAGGGAAGTGGGGGGGCAACATGAGAGGCCACGAGCTGCCCGTGCTGCCTGCGCTGCCTGCAAGCAGCAGCCTTGGCTCCAGTCTCCCACAGCACAGGGCCGAGAGGAGCACCCTAATTACTGCCTCTAATTAGGAGAGCGAGCGACTCTGCGAGGGCTGTGCAGTCACCCGGGCCACAAACCTCTGGGACACCTCAGCATGGCCCCAGTGCAGGATGAAGCCCCACGCTGGGGGACATGCTGCTGCTGTCAGGCACCTCCAGACACAGATTTGCTTTCGCCGAAGCATTTTTAGGATGTTGGGCTTCAAGATTTTCGGCTATGAACCCCAAACGGCAGTTCTATGAATGTGGGCAGGCAGCATTGACCTGAGTGGTGTTTTGTGCCAATAGGAATGAAGGCAACTGTCCCAGTGTCAGAGCAGAGGACATCTCGGAGGGATTGGTTTAGGCTGAACCTTGAGCAGCCTGAAGGTCTCCCCAGGGAATAGGGTGCAACAAGAGGTGCAGAAAGTCACCCCAGGCTTAGCAAAGATTGACTCACCACTCGATGTGGACATCTGTGCTCCCAATTCAGGTCTTTCTTGGTGAATATCATAGAATCATAGAAACATAGAATGGTTAGAGTTGGAAGGGACCTTGAAGATCATCTAGTCCCATCCCCCCTGCCCTGGGCAGGGACACCTCCCACCAGCCCAGGTTGCTCCAAGCCCCGTCCAACCTGGCCTTGAACACCTCCAGGGATGGGGCAGCCACAGCTTCTCTGGGCAACCTGCGCCAGGGGCTCACCACCCGCACAGGGAAAAATTTCTTCCTCACATCTCATCTAAATCTCCCATCTTTCAGTTTAAAGCCGTTACCCCTCATCCTATCACTACATGCCCTTGTAAAAAACCCTTCCCCAGCCTTCTTGTAGGCGCCCTTCGATACTGGAAGGGGCTCTAAGGTGTCCCTGGAGCCTTCTCTTCTCCAGGCTGAACAATCCCAACTCTCTCAGACTGTCCTCATAGGAGAGGTCTCCCCTCCAGGGTGACAGACAGAGATCATGGGTGGCAAGGAGACCATCATGCTGATGGCCCAGCACAGCCCTTTGTGTTCCAAACCCAGGGCTTCCCAGACCCCCGGAGCAGGAGAGCAGAGGTGCTGCCAGTCCGGCCGTGTGCCTCCTCCTGCACGGGCTCTTCGTGGCAGCTCAGATGGCAATAAAACTGCCCCAGCACATCGCCACCTCTGAGCTGCCATCGACCATGACCGCACAGGGATGGTGCTCACGGGGATGGTGCTGACAGAGAGGATGCAGGGGGAGCAGTGGCTGAGGGCTGCTGAGATGCACCAGCGTGACTGCTCTCATGGCAGCCGGAGCCCCAGCCCGCAGCCAGACGCTGGCTATAAAAGCCGTCAGTGTTTGGGAGGGGGGAGCAGCTGACGAGCTAATTTTGGCTCACTGGGTGCCACACGCCAGCCCCCTCCTGCACAGCGGTAGGAGCCAGGGTCACCCCAGATCGGGGGGACAGGGAACACGGGGTCACCTTTGGTGAGTGGTGGGGCAGGGGGACGGCTGGAGACACTGGAGATGCACGGGAGCGTGGCCACCTCCCTGCATGGTGAGCTGCTGCATGTGCTGCGACCTTGGGCACAGATTTGGACATCCTTCAGGGTCCCTCAGCCTGAAAGTGGCCCCCCCCCAAAGCACACTGGCACCCCCAGACCCCCCTCCCGCTCCCCTGGAGTCTGCCCTTGCTGGAAACTTGCTGGAGGTGACTCCTCCTCATGCCCCTATTCCTTCCCACCTGCCTGACCGGTCCTGCCAGAAACCCGCACTTTTGCCCCAAAAATATGTGTCTGAAGTTTTTCTTGTTTGCTTTTGCCTTGCCCTGTCCCTGGTTTCCTCCTCCCCCACAACTTATCTGCTTTGAGCCGCAATAAATCCTGTCCTCCTGCCCTCCCTCCTCCGGGACCGTGCTGCCGGTGACGGCACCGCATCACTGTCCCCCGGTGAGAAGTCCCCCTGACAGGGACGAAACGGGGTGAGTGAGGCCCTTCCTTTGTGCCAGCATCGGGCTTGGTAATGAACCGGTGCTTATTCACACCCTCGTGGCTCTGGGTTTTGTTCTCTTCTGTGCCTGGTGCTTAACGAGCCCTCGGCATGGCCGTGCCCTCAGTGTGGCTGTGCCCATCTGCTCCCAGCACAGAGCACGGGGCTGGGGCAGGGGGGGCTCATTTTTCCAAGCCCCCCACTCAAAGCCCTCTCTGGCAGGGGAGGGAGATGCTGCTGGCAGCCTCAGCCCCTCGACGGGCGCGTTGGGCGGTGGCTGATGGCCCTGCTGCTCCCTGACTCAGTTTCCCCATCAGTAACGCAGAGCTGATGCCCCGGGGCCATGCCATGCACCCGCCGGGGCTGCACGGGGGGTGTCCGAGGGGTCCTGGGGTGCCATTCCAGGGCGCTGCCTGCAACGGGACACACCAGGTCCCGCACTGGGCCGGGCATGGGGGACCACAGGTGCCAAACCAGCCCCTCGCCCGGCGGTGGGGACAGGCAGCTGCGGGAAAGGCAGCATTTAGGCAGGCGAGGGGCACGTGACAGGGGATTTACAGCTCATCCCTCTGCCCACGTGGAGACCTGGAAATATTCAGTGCCGTTTATTTCCACTAAGTAATTGTGCTGGTTCACCAGGGTTTGTAACAAAAACGATAAGGAATCAAATTGCTTTAATTCCCTAAGAATTGCTGTGGCATCTCCAAAAGGAGTAAATTATTTCATTGTGTCAAAGAAAAGGAAAATTAGTTTTGCTTTCAGAGAGGAACCGTCCCCATCACACAGCATTTAGCTCCAGCATAGCATTGCTGCCCTAAAATACGAGACCTTAAGAAATTCCCTTATAATTTTCTTCCCTGTTCGTCTTCAGCAGAGACCCGGGCTCAGAGCATCGCAGGGTGACTCACGGGACCTCTGGAGGTCTCCAGCGCCAGCCTGAGACTCTCTTGTCCCAGTATCTGCCCATAGTCCCCCGTCCCCTCATTGCACAGCGAAGAGCTCTGGCTCCGCTCCTGCAGCCCGGGATGCTGTCAGGCCCCTGCGGCCAGGCCACCCCGCTGGCCCACACCCGGCTCACGTCCCCCGGGACCACAGGGAAAAAACCCTCCCTGGAAAATTGTGGGAACAGCCTGGCCTGGGGCAGTGCTTGGGGGACCGAGCTCTTCTCCCAAAGCGCCGGCATGTCCCAACGGCTTTTTGCGTCCCTGCAAGGTGCTGTGACAAAAGGGAGGTGTCGGCAGCGTGGGGGGGGTCCCCGCAAAGGGAAGGCACTGCCTGTGCCGGGGGGCTGGCAGGGCCGGTTGGCACATCCCCCTCCGGCTGAGCGGCTCCCAAAAGGACCTCCGCTCACCCACCGCCAGCCCGGGGATGTCCATCACCCACAGGGGTGCCGCACACAGCGGGGAGCCCAGCAAACGTGTCCCCTGCTGCTGCCTGCCCCGTGCCTGGGCTTGTCGCTGGCCGGATCCAGCAAATAATCACACGGATGCAGTGAGAGGATATGAGTGCTCCTCGCATTTGCGTTGATGGCTGTTTAATGAGCTAATTTTCCTTCACACTATTGATTTCCCTGGGCTCTGCTGCGAGATGCTTTGCCTCTGGGTAACGAAGACGCGGCCGCTCTGAGCGGGGCCCTGCCTCAAACCCCCCGGACGCGCTGGGGCGGCGCGGGCACGGAGCATCCCACCGCTGGGGGCTGACAGGGCAGGGCTGGGGAGGCTCGTGTTTCCCGCTGGTGTTGATGGCCAAGCACAAAGCTCCGGGAGAGGGCTCGAGCCCCGGGGAAGCGTGTCCAGAGCTTTGATTTACACCAGATACTAAAATGCCCAAGTATTGCTTTGCAGCCGGAGTAACCCAGACCTGGCTTTTCCCGGCTCCGGTGCTGTGCTGGGAGTCTGCTGCAGACCGAGCTGGACGCTGCTGTCACGCACACGTGTACACACACACAGGGCCCTTTCTTGCACCGTTACCGACTCTGCAGCCAGCGCAAAGGGGTCCAGAGGGTCCTGTCCCTCCCTGCTGGCCCCTTGCCACGCTGCCTGCGCAGGGACGGGTAGTCCAATGCAGCGTCCCTGCTGCCCGCCAGCTGCCTCCAGCAGCGCTGGGGCTGCTCTGCGGAGGCAGACAATGTTCAGAGCCCAGCTTGGGTGCTCGCTGCTCACCCGCCTTCTGCTTTCCTCCCCGGCCACCCCCAGGCCACCCCCTGGCACCAGCAATGGAAGGAGAAGGGGTGCCGGCCTCGCCGGCCCCAGCGCTGCCCGTCTCCCCCGGGATCGGCCCGACGCCGGCTCTGGTGCACGGATGGGTTCGCAGCCCCACGTCTGCCGCCCGAAGGAGCCGCAGGTGACCCGGGGAGGTGGCACTTCCAGCACAGCCCTTGGGCACAGAGGAGGACAGGGGGTCAGCCCACCGCACGCCTGCCCCGGCGGGGTGCTCGGGAGGGATAAACAAAAGGAGCTGGAAGTCTTAATGCACGATCAAGATTATGATTTAATTGGCATAACAAAGGCTTGGTGGGCTCAGCCACATGACTGGAATATTAATATGGAAGGATGCAGCTTGTTCTGGGAAGGCAGGCAGGGGATTAAGGAGGAATGTGTTGCTTTGTATATTAAGGCTGGATACGTTTGGTTTGCAATCCAGGGAGAACCTGGCTGCCGTCCTGCTGCGGCGGCTGCTCCGCACGCCGAGGGGCTTTCTGTGAACAATGGCCACACTTTCCCCAAAGCCCAGGACATCATGGTGATGGAGAATGTCCCTACCCGAGTGGCCAGTGTGGAATCAGGACAGCAGGGACAGACTGTCCAGCAAACACTCCCAAGGCATGAAACGTGATTTTTTTTCCAGGAAGAGGCGAATAGAAGATAAAGGCTCTGGCTTTGCTTCCGACCTCCAGGGCGTGGATGCAGAGGGCAGGAGGAAATAAGTGGGATAAATGTGGCCAAGATGTGAAGGAGCTCCTTGTCTTGCGGAGAGAGAGAGAGCTTGGGACCGAGAAAAGGGGCTCCCGGGGATGCCTGGTCCCACACACCGGTCCGAGCAGGGCCAGTCAGACCAGGGCGCTCGGGGCTTTGCTCAGGTATGGTTCAAATATCTTCACAAACGGAGAAACCAAACCTCTGTGAGCCCTGCGCCAGGGGCTGACCACCCTCGTGGGGAAGGGCTTGTCCTTATATCAAGGTCCCCGAGCCCGCTGGGTCTCATCCTGTCCCTGTGCACCCCAAGCGTCCCATGCTCCAGCCCTTTTCCACCCCTCGTTATTGGCCATTTCTGCCGTCTGCATCTCACCAGCCTGGCTGCAAGGGGCTGCGGGAAACCACGCAGAGGCCATGGCAAAGGCCATGGCAGGATGGAGAGCATCCCGTGCTCTGCAAACAACGAGCCATGGACCAGGTGGCCGGGAAGCGGCTGGGAAGCAGGCGGGCAGGTGTGAATGTAAATGCATCAGCTTGGAACACAAAATCGAGAAGGCCAAAGAGAAAAGAAAAAGGATTCAGCAAGCACAGCAACAAGGGCGCGCGGGGAGGAAGGGGACAGGCAAAGCCGGGGCTGATACTGCGGGGTGGGAAGGGGAGCTCTCGATGGAGATACTGCGGTGCCGGGGGCATCGACTGCCTGAGTGCATCAGCCTGGATCGGCCGGGGTGTGCAATTAGTACCAGCGAAAGGGTAACGACTCTGCTGGGAACAGGGCCGGGGAGCCTGGGGAGACCAGAGCCGGCAGCAGGAGAGCCTGAAGCAGGAGGGGTGTAGCCGAAATCGGAGGGCTTGGGCAGCAGAAGGGCAGTGCTGTGTGGCTCGTTAAAAAGAAAAGGAAACCACAGAGTGGTCAGCGCAGCTTCGGTCCCCTGGGAAACACCAGGACAAAGCAGCCCTAGGACCCCGCAGGACAGCACGTGGAGGAGCAGCCGCTGACAGCAACTTCTCATGGGCAAACCGTGGCAAACCCAACCTGCTTTTCTCCTGTGACAGAAGAATGGGAAATGCAGTGTGTGTATCCTGATGTTTGTAAGGCTTTCGACACAGGTTTATAAAAGAAGCTCAGAAGCGAGCTGCAGATCAGATTCAGCCTAACCCTGCTATAAAATGAGCGCTGGTCCCAGCTCAGACAACGCCTCCGGGCTGCAGCTGCCAGCAGATGAGATAAGGGGATACAGGACTGGCAGACAAAATAGGAAGATAGAAAGAGTGGGAATTATGTTGGAAGGCAGATTCCTAACCCCAAACTCTCTGTCCATGCCACCCTCGCTGACAAATTAGATAAACAGGCTTGGGGAGCAGGACACCACGCAGCACAGCCCAACGCCGGCAGCATCCCAGCACAACCAGGCCATCGCATAAACAAGAAATGGGGAGCAAGAAGCAAGTTTTGAAGCAATTTTGAAACAATTTTGAAGCAATTTTGGGGGGAAAGACCTGCCATTCTAATAAATCACAGCAGAGCAGGGTCTGACAGCAAAAAAGGGGCAAACACGATGCCGGGATGCATAACCGGGAGGGCTTTGGAGATGCTGGAGACAGCTCTGCCTTTCTCCAGAGCACCGGGAAGCGGCGACCGGAGCAGGCAGCTATGTCTGGTCATTGCCCTTTGGGCCGTTTGGGGACGATCCAGGGAAGGATGTCAGAGACCTGGAAAACATGACCAGCAAGAAAAACCGGCAAGACGTGGGACTGCGTAATTGGTAGGAGAGAGCAGAGGGGGCTGCGGCAGTAGTCTGCAGGAATGTAAATGATTCCTGCAACGAGGAAAGGATTAATCTGCCCGTGCTGGATAATGCGAGGAGAAGCAGGCTTAAATTATTGCAGGGAAATTCAAGGTAGGGAAAAGTCTTCCCAGTCATGAACAGAGAGGGGCTGGAGTCTCCATTGCCAGGGTTTCTGGGAGAGCCGGGTTCCAGGCAGCATGGCATTAGCTGGCATTAGGTTGTCCCAAAGGTTTCCTCATTTCTAGGATTTTACCCTTCCTGGGTACAAGCATATGGAAAACCCTTAAAGCAGAGGCCTTGCTGGCTTCACGGCCTGCAAAGAAGGAAAGGTAGAACAACTGGGCAAGTGCTGAGAATAACCCCTAGAGACCCAAAGGGATGAAAGGGTCCCCCAGGGATGCTGGGGACAACACCAGCATTGTCCCACAGAGCCACACAGGGAGGTGCTGGGGTTCGGATATCAAACCAGCTTCCCCCGGGAGCTGACAGTGAAGTCAGCTGGAGGAGTCACAGGAATGAACTTTTGGGGTAAAGCAAAGCAGGTGAAGCTCATGTGGGCAGCAGCCCGCACATCACGCTGGGTGCTTGCCGGGAGCCTGGGGAAAGAGGAGCCTAGTGAGGAAACCTGCCTGGGAGCAACACCAATGGGAGTCAGCGAGAGGAAAACGTGCCGGGAGAGAAACAGTATTTAAAGAGTTGAGGGCTGTGTAATTTGAATTTATGAAATTGTCTGTTGTCTCTGTCCCGGCGCGGTCATGGCCGGTGGCTCTGCTTTAGTTGCACGCACAGGATGAGCAGAAGTCATGCAGGAGGCGGGTGATGGATGTTCAGGGACCTGGCTAATGATGAGCAGCATGTTAAGCACCTTTTGCTCTTGTTAATTGGAGCCTTGATTAGAAGCACCTGTGAGTGGGCAGCTCTGAAGCAATAAGAACCACAAAATTTGAGCAGAAAGTAAGTCCCAGGAGTTTCACTGAGAGCACTGGGAAACTGCTGGTGGCAAATCTTTCCCCTCCCAGCTGAAGCTGCTGCCCACAGGGTGGCCCTAGGGTTAGGTTTGACCAGATGAAGATGACAGCTCCTGCCACCATTGCTCGCTGCGGCAGTGCCGTGTGGGGTCTGCGTGGTGAGGGTCGCGGGTGCCGATGCAGGCGTGGGGCAGAAGGATGCAGCACATTGTGGCTGCCTGCTCAGTCCTTTTCTTCCCAGCCCGGGGCTGCAGCTGCAGAGGAGCAGCAGTAGAAGAAGACTAAGTCCAAGTTCTCCATGGACACAAAGTTTTGCCTATAACTGGTGCCCTATAACGTCTGTGGGATAAGGTGGGCTGTGATACTGCGTCCCGTTAACAGCCTCGTGACTCGTGGGACGGCCTCCCTTGGGGTGTGTGGGGCCCTGCGGGGAAGGATGCTCCCAGGTCCTCGCTGCGTGATCCATCGCAAACTCACACCTGCCCCGCAAGCAGCACAGTCCCCAGGTTTACAGCAACGACAAAGCAGAGGGCTCACCGCAGGGCCAGGGCAAGTGACGGCCCCATGCACAGCGGCTCAGTGCCAGGGAACCACGATGGCACAGGGGACTGGCCAAGAAATTCCCAATTCCTGGCAGCACCCCATCTTCTTCTGCCATCAATCACCTGTGGCAGCAAAGCCCAGGAAACCGCATAATAATCCCAAATAATCCCACAGGAAAATTTACAATAGCAATCATGTAGTTTATCCGATAGAAGCTCCTGAGGGCAGGGGAATTCCCTCAAATAACCACATCCAAGGAAACCTCCATCCTTGAACAGGGAGTTTCTAGATGAAGTCTGCCTTCCAGAATGCCAAGACCAAGGCTAAGGAAACACCGGTCCGTGGGATCCCTGCAGTCCCCTGCATAGGCTGGAGGTCGACTGCTGCTGCCGCAGCCCCGCAGCGGGGAGCGCAGGCAGGATAACCTGCAGGTGACAGCAAAGCTGGGCCAGAGAGGCGTCTGGGCTGGGGTGTCTCCAGTCCCACACAGGGTCCGGCCTCTGCTTCAGCTACCTACGGACAAGCCCGTCACCTCCTTGCTGTCGGCTCCAGTGAAGGGCGCCCGACGTACAGGAGTTTCAACAAGGGTCAGCCCTGGGTGGCTCTTGGAGCTGGGGGGTCCTGCGGTGCCCATGGGACCGAGCAGGTCCAAGTATCTCCCCTGGGCTCAGAGCCACTCTTCAGACCTTGCCCTGGAAAGTCATCCTGCTTTAACCTGACCTGTCACATCAGTCTTTAAGATTCTGACCGCTGCCTCAACGCTCACGCTGGTTAATAACTCACGCACGCTTACAGGCTGCACAGGGTCTTTAAAAGTCTGTTCCTTCCCCCTCCGGCTGCCTGCAGGCTCTGGATTTCGCAAGGGCATAGATGTGCTTCAACAGCGGGGAAGGGAAGGGTGCATGTTGCTGCATGGAGTAACTCCCTCTCCATCCTGCTGTGCCGGATCCAGCTGGGACCTGACCACGGCTGCAGCCGGCGGAAAGGGGGTTCCCTGCCCGCTGGCCCCACACACCGCTGGCAGCTCCCCGGGGCAGCTCCAGCCCCTTCGTGGTTTGCTGCCTCGCCAGAGGCACTCGGCTGTTGAGCTCTGCTTCTCGCCCGCTCCGCAGTTCAGCAGGGACTGCGCTGACACCCCCGTCCCCAGCCGGACCTGGCGGCTGGACCTGCATGTCCCCCTTGACCATGTCGCTTGGGTGTCACTGCCCACCATCAAGTGCTCCCATGCAAAATCCTCCCAAAAGACCTTTGTGAACATAACTGATGCTTTTACCACCGGTGTGAATCTACAGCCTTCATCTTCCCTTCCCGGCTCCTGCCTCTGACATGGCCCCCACTCCCCAGCTGCTGAAGAGGGCCCGGGGCTGCAGCTGATGGACTTTGCGCACGGGGAGGGCCACCAGCGCAAGGAACGAGCACACATTTGCTCTGGGGATGTAACAGCACTGGCAATGAGGGTGGTAGATCTTCCTGGGGCCTGTCTGCAGAGCCCTGGTCAAGCCTCGCCAGGTGGTGGGTCCCCAGCAGTTCTCTCTGTGCCTTGCACTGGATCGTGGTCCCATGGATGTCAACCCCTGGCCCTGGTGCCAGAGCAAACTTTGGAGCCCCCTTCCCACAGCTCCAGCCTTCAGATGCTCACCATTAGATATTATCCCCTTCTAGGGCATGAGATGGTTGATGCAGGCAGAAATGGGTTTAGCCAAAGCGTTTCCCAAAGTGATTGATCCTTGATTCAGGCAGTGCAGATCTTTGCAAAATCAAAATCACTTTTGTGACATTCCTGAATCAGCTTAAGGGAGTTTATTCTGGGGGAGAGACAGACACATTAAGTTTTGCTCCAAAGGATGTGATTTTATATGACCCCTGGCAATTGTTCCTCAAACCCTACTCCAAACCTCAGGCCACAGGCCAAGTGGGTCTCCAGCCCCCCGAGATGGTTCTGCATGGTATGTGGTTCATGGACATGGGGCTTATGTACTGGAGTATGTGTGCGAACCCCACAGCTCGCATTAAGCCTTCTGTCAATGTCTGAACCACTGGAGGTAGACGAAGAGCAGAGGCTGAGCAGCCCAACAGCCCCATCACACTCAAACTCTGGTCTGACGTGACAGATTGGCACTCTCTGGTCACACTTGTGGTGTGTATGGGGAGATGATGCTCAAGCTATCCTGACTGCCAGGTGCAGCATGCCCAGGCTGGCTGCAACCCCTCGCTATGGCCGGAACGTGGTCCGTTCATGCCAAGGGCTCCAGTGCAATAACCCTGGTGGTTTTGTCCAGGTTTGTATCAGCACGAGCAATCTGTCTTGAAATTTGCTTCTAGAGAAAAAGGATGCAGTAAAACCAGAACTGTCTTCTGATGTGCAGGGGGTTTCTGTATCTTAGAGTCTAAGGTCCAGATTTGGAAACAATCTTGTGTGTCCACTATAAAATATGCAGGACAGCTTCTAGACAAATGTACCCCTCTGCCTTGCTTTACAAATGGATCATCAAATAGGGACGGCTGAACTGAGGCTCCCCAGTTCATGACAACCTCCATGTGGAGAGCCTGGATGGAGGTCAGACAGAGCAACCTGGTGGTGATGAGACCGAAGCTTCCCCTCCAGCCTGGACCTGGCGCTGCGTGGCCAAGCCCCTGGCACGGGAGGGTGAATGGTAGAAAAGAGCTGAGGGATCCTTCACTCACCTTGTGCTGGGATGAACGTCCACAACAGTCCGGGAAGACTATTCTGTGAGTAAAAGCTCCAGGACCGCAGCAAAGCCACCTGCTTGTAAGGAGGCCACAGATAACCATCGGAGACACACCAGCCTCCCCAGGACCAGGCAAGTGAAGGACCCCTCTGTGTGCACAACACAACTCTGTGCGCCACAACAACCACACAGCTGCTACGTCAGCAGCAGAGACTAATTTACTAAGCCCTGCATCCCTGTACCCAAAAAAACCCCATGGCTAACAGCAGTTAATTACGTGTTTAATGACCTCTTCAGACTGTTTCCCAAACCTGTGGAGTGGCTGCCCTGTTCCTGGGTGAGGGCTGCCACCCTGGAGAAAAGTCTTCATCTCCCTGGGCTTGTGTCACGGGGTGGGACATCACCTAGAGGGACACCACAATCACTCTGCCTGCCCCTACCCACGAGTCGGGCAGAAGCCCCAGCGCCCCGAGCTCAGCAGCGCCCAGGCAGGCGCATTTCCCACAGGCAGCACCGGAGCATCCCTCTCTGCAAGAGGACAAGTTTAGCCTGGAAACACTTGGCATTTCTTCAGCCTTGGGGGATTCCTTCCTTCCCGATGCCGAAGCTGTCCCCCCCGCAGCAGCCGGTGCCTGTCCCTGCGGTGACAGAACGGCCAGCGTGGCGTGCGTGGCTGCCCGAGGGTTGCACAGACCTGCGGTGTGTCGGCCCGGGCACACGCACCCGCCCGGCCGAACGCGCTGCGGCACTGAGGTGTGCCTGGGTAATCGGTACTGCCACTGAATATTAAGCAGGTATTGGAAATCTCCGAGGCTCCCGTCCAGGAGAAGCAGCACGGTCGGCACTAGCCTACAGGCACGGCACAGCACTGCGCCGCCGCTCAGCCCGGGCGCTCCTGGGTGGGGAGGCTGCACCTTCTGCTGCAAAATCTGCATCTCGGATAAATCAGTGACATTTGCAAGAGTGGCATGCGATGTGGGAAGTTTCCATCCCTGGTAGCAAGCTCAGACCTCGCTGCTCTTCACACACCCAGGCACAGAGCTGCCCGCGGTGGCCTGCAGGCAGTCGCGTGGTGGTGGGTGCTGGTGTGCAGCAGCTGCTAGAGCAAAGTCACTGCCCCGGTCACACAGGGGACATGATTCAGGTCACAACCACCAACCTTGGGACACAGCCCAGGAGCCTGTGCCCAACTCCCTGCGGACCTTGGGAGTCCTCAGGACCTCTCCGTAAGGAGCACATCCAGGCCCCAAATGATGCTTCTTCTCCCGCTTCAAGGACGCTGGCCAGGAGAAAGTCACCCAAAGAGCTGATGTCCTGGCAGGAGAGTCGGCTGCAGATCAGCCTCTGCCTTGCCCACTGACGTTCTGTGAAACGCAACGAAACGTATTATTTCTTTAATTTTCCCATTGCTTTCTTTTGCATTTCTTGCTGTTGCCTAGTGAGATGCGGTGAGTAACCAGCCTTCATTTGCATTTTGCTTTTCCTGATTCCAGTTAACATCAGTTTTAAGGTAAGTACGTCACAGCAACACGTTTCTCCTTCGGGGTGGGGCACATCTGTAAATGACAGCCATGGTGGATGTTCATGAGTGCATTGGACACCACAGTAGCCTCAACCCGGCACATCACAGGTAACAATAGCCCTCTATGCATCCCGATGCAGAGCTGGCTGTGCTCCCCGGGAGTGGGCAGTGAGGTATGGGGGTGTCCTGTGCCCAGAGGAGTTTANTGCTCCCCGGGAGTGGGCAGTGAGGTATGGGGGTGTTTGCCCAGGGAGACTGTCACAATCCCTCTCTATAGAGGCCAAAACTTTCTGTTATTATTATTACTATTGTTATTATTTCAAATCAGATCAGAAGGTGGTGATCCTAAAGACTGTGCCCAACGATGGCGCCTAGCAGCAAGGTTGTGCCCCAGGTGATGCTTGACCCCAGCTCTGTTCCGCTGAGCATCCTGCACTCACAGGGGTTACATCCTGCACCCAGGAGGATTTGGGAATAGGTGAGCTTGGGACTTCATCCTGCTTTCCGGAGGGGCTGAGAGGGGTTCCAGTACTGGCATCAAAGGGTGCTGGGATCACCCAACAATAGAGCTCACGCTGGTCTTGTGAGGGGACCAGGTGGGAATGGTCCCAGTCTGGGTGCACCACTCAGTCCTGTTTGGGGGTCACTAGCACAGTGAAATACCAACACTGGGACAGGTCTCTAAATCACCTTGTCCAAAACACAGCAATCCCACGCCATAAATAATAAAACAGACGTGGCCTGGATTAAGATTGGATTGTTAGATGAGTTTCCATTATAAAATCAAAATCATACATTCTGTGTTTATTGTGTTCAATTTTGGGGCTCACAATTGGTAAGCCAGAGAGGCATCAGTGACAGGGCCCTTGAATACAGGTGGAGGAGCTGGGCCAGTTTTTTTCTGGTGAAGAGGTACCCAGGAGTTGATCTAACAGCAGTCTGCAAGTACTGGAAGGGCAGTTACAAGGATGACGGAGTCAAATCCTTCTTGGCAGTGCCTGGTGATACATTAAGGAGCAATAACCACAAAGTGAGTCCTGAAAGGTTCGGGTGGGAAGTTAGGAAACATCCCTTTCTTTGGGAGGATGGTGCAGCCGTGGCACAGGTCACCAGAAAGGTGGGGGAATCTCTGGCTGCGGAGGGTGTCAAGGCTCATGTAGGCAGAGCCACGGCTGAGCTCATCTTGTGTTGGTTACCAATGTGGTGCTGGAAAGGGACCTCTGGAAATCCCTAACACTACCTCCTGTGGTCCCTTCCCACCAACACTTCTGCAATTCTATAACGAAGGTGTTAAAACGTCTTCCCAAATGATATCTGCCAGATGAATTCTCATCCGGGCGGGCATTTGTTTGTGTCTTGCTTTACCGTTTCCTATCAACTGGCCTGCCTATTTTGTATGTACAGCAATGAGTTGCTTAACCACCCTTTGGCATTGAGACCAACTGACCAAAAAGTGGTTAATCTGAAAATAAGCTGCTTTGGTTTTCTGGTCAAAAAGTACCAATTAATTCCACCTTTGCAGGCATTCTTCATACAGAGGCCAAGGTGCTGCTCTAGAGAGAGAGGGAGGATGTAGCAAAGGATGGTGTTGGTTGGCCAAAGGTCAGCCAGTGCAGGATGAAAATGGAAAGATCAGGTACAGTCATGCCTGGCGGGCAGAGGAGTAAGCAGGACTAGGGAAAAGGGAAGGCACTGGAAAGGAATACTTCGCATGTGTTGACCTCCTATAAGCAGAATCTCAACCTGGCGGACAGGAGAGACAAAACATACATGTGAGATCTCAGCAGTTTCCACCAGTGCCATCCATGCGCTGCAGGAGGAGAAAGGGTGGAGGGTGAAGGTGTGGGTTGCAGCAAGTGAGAAAGGATCAGGGGGATGCTGCAGAGAAGGAAGCCCTGCCTCGCTGGGAAGAGCACAGTGGTATACTGGTCTGTGCAGGGTGCCTGGAAGAGGCGTGGAACGGGGTGGGTGTAGCTCCATGATAGATCTGTGTCCCTTGGCTTGTGCTCTCTGTGTTTGATCTACGCACGCAGTGACAGGTAACTCCAGAGCACACCAGCACCGCCTGCTCTCTGCCCAGAAGGCCTCCATGACCAGCAGAAGAGCTCTATAGCCAAGAGGACAGCACCTGGGGAAAGCCGGGAGGTGTAAACGGGAACATGCCAGCTGGACAGCACAGGAATCGGCACCAGCGGGTGCTGAACAACGCAGGACTTCAGAAGGTGCAGTGCAGTGCTGCGCCAGCATCACCCTGGGGCCCAGCAAGCGGGATGGCTGCGCGAGGACTGCGCTGCACTCCTGAGTCTCAGCAGAGCTAATTAGCCCCAGCAGAGCTTCCTCGTGCTGCCGGCGCTAACTTGCTCCGAGCATCTCTGCCTCGGTGACGGCCTTTTCTCCCGGAGGAGCGGGAGCTGCTTGCCCGCTTGCGAGGAGGAGCAGGGCTGGCGGTGCGCGGTCAGTGCACCCCCCCAGCTGATGCAAAGGTGCTGCTGCTCTGGCTGCCGGGGCGCTGCGCAGAGCCCCCCCGCCGCGAGCCGGCACCGGCGCCCTGCGGAGGCCTGGCCGTGAGGAACTCCTGCGGGAACCCACCTCGGCCAGGCCCGTCTCAGCCTCGGCCGATGCTGGCCCCGGGCCCGGCCCGGTGTGCTCCCTGCCGAGGTGCTCCCAGGCAGGCGGTGTACACAGCGGGTCCCCGGGGCTGCCCCCCGGGAGCACCCTCGGCAGCCGGCGGCCTCCCCACGCCGCCCCCGCGCTCTCCCGGCCCTGCCTACGCGGGGCCGTCCCCGGGGGCCTTCGCACCTCTCGAGGCCTCAGCCGCCGCCCGGGCGCGGGGCCGGGCAGGCACGGCGGCGG